>JAOTQE010032731.1:0-10248 GCA_025631205.1 Nesometra sesokonis
GTGGAAAAATGTCAAAAATAGTGAGAAAATGTCAAAAATAGTGAAAGAGTGAGATTGACTGGAAAATAGTGAGACTTTTGCCAAAATAGTGAGACTTGGGAGCTCTGTCATTGGTCTGGCAGATGGTACGTCGAGATGCATAGGCCTATTTGTAAAGTTTTGGTCTTATGTTTATTTAAGCTTTCGTATGATAATATTTGAGCAGGGAACAGTTTAATATTAAAAGTCGTACCTATTGATACGTTTCAGAGGCGGATGCAGACTTCTGGAAAGAGGGGATTGGGGGGCGGGCGAAAGGGGACCAGTAGAGAGTCAAAGTTTTAGTAGCGATCCGGGGGCGTGCTCCCCGGGAAATTTTGGACTTTAGATGTCAGAAAATGCCCTGTTAAGGGATCAATACTTGCTTGCTTGGATGAATATTTTTGTTTTATAGACAATGCTATTGCCATGGGTTATTCATTCATTTGATTTTATGACAAGTATACCGTAATACTGGTATTAGGAAAACTGATAACATTAACAGTGATGATGTCAGTTTCAGTTACCACTTTTTTCTGAATGTAGGAAAATACTATACTAAGTTTAAACTCGAAGTAACATTTATTGACTCTTAAATTAATCAAAATTGGTTGTACAAGAAAAATCATCGAAAAAAGAAAAAAAGAAGGCATGAACAAAATACCAGAATTTTACAAGGGAATCTTACGATGAGCATATTTATAAAACTGATCATATTCACAATAGAGATACTTATTTTTCAATCTATTGTTGATTGTTATGGTACACAGGCCGTTGGATTAACCAAAAAAAAACAAAAAACAACAACCTAATTTATCGACAAACAGAGACACCTACAAATTAGAAAATTGGATATATAACTCACGACAGTTCTCCTCGTCTGACCCATCCAAGCAGTCCTGGCTTCCGTCACATCTCATGCGTTTATCAAGACAATAATCACCTATGGCACACTGAAACTCATTGCTTCGACATACCGCCTTGCCTAAATTGAAAAAAAGAATAAAGACAATAATAATATTCAGTGGCGTAGACCTCGTGGTAGAGGGGCTAGGGCATTCGGCTATCATCCCAATGAAACGGGATCAATTCCCAACGAGAATGGCTCTCAGTTTATTCAGCTGTGAAAGAGTACCACGGGAGGTTAAAAGGGCGGCATGGAAAGGAACGGGAAGGAAAATGAACTCCTAACAACTCATTCCCTAGCGTTCAGTATCGAATATGGGACTACCTTACTGTAAGTGAATCGTGGGGTCAGTTAAGGCAGGGAACCGTGACAATTCTTTCCTCTTTTAACAAAAATAACAGCATGCAGGCGCGGATCCAACACCAGACCCAGGCACCCCCTTTTGACTTGGCAGAATATTATTTTTGCACACGTTGGGCTGAGCTAAAAGTGCACTAGAGAAGATTTGTAGAGAAAAATTGGGCCCTGGACCCACGAATATTGTCATCAATCTCCTGTTAAAACCTCACGCCTGTGTTTGTCCAAATTGGCATCGAGCCCCCTCTTTCAATTTCCGCTGGATCCGCCCCTGGCATGGGTTCGAGAACTTCGAGGTTCACTTGCGTCTGGTTCTGGTGGTGGAAGTGTTCGCGGAAAGAACTATAAACTGCTTCTGCGCACTATAAAGTATAACCCAGTTCTTTGAAGTTGGGGATTACTCTGGTTTAGTCTATGGTCCATACACACTTTCTATTGTGGAGAGACGAAGAGCGCATGTACAGTTCAGCACATCTACTTGCTGCATGGTATGTGTTCTTTATAAGGCGCTATATAATGCAATAATTTTTACTAATCTACAGGTTGCGACAGGTAAAGCAGCTGAGACGGGAAAATAATTACAGTAATAATGTTCCGAATTCACAATTTTCGCAGCCCTTATTTACAAAATAAATGTATAGTTTTTACTCCACGATAACTTGATGCAATTAACTATATTTAAAAACTTACAATCTCTTTCATCTGATCCGTCGTGACAATCGTGAAAACCGTCACACATCAGCGATTCCGTAACACATTGACGACCAGACGCACATGTGAAGTGCCACGGTAGGCAATCGACTGTTCCTACTGGAAAAGTAATAAGATAAATAAAACGTAAATATTACCATACAAAATTATGTTTTATACATTCTTAGGAGGTTAGAAAAGGTACCGTATCATTAATGTGTCAAACAATTGAGGTATTATTTACAGTTTTACAAACATAAATAGCGTAAATAATAAACAATATGGCAGAAAAAATTTGGCTTTTGCCATATTGTACGGTTACGCATCTTAATAATTATTTTGTTGTCGAAATATCATGGAATTAACGTATCATCTTGACTAAATTTATCTAGCGCCCTCTATTACATAATAACGTAAACTTTTACACGCCATAAGGAAATAATTACGATCGTATGAATCAGTATCACTCTTAACGATACTATCTGTGTCATTTTAAATGTAGCCAACCCTTCAAATTAACTATGAAACGCGGTTCACGTAACAAGCATTCAAACTGGTTCTTTCAAGGGTTTTCTCATAGAATTAAACATTTAATCATTAATAAGCATTTGCACAGTCGATGGTAGAATGTGATTCATCGATCAAAGCATTTTTATCGATTGACGAAGTCTTCATTGAAAGCATTTTTCAACAATCCAAGCAATTTTCGAAATGACGAAAATACCCCGCAGCTCTTGCAATGACATATACAGTACAAGCAATGTCAATTAAAAGAGGTAGAATTGGTAGACATCAGATAAGTTTACTTGCTATTTTACGAGAAGATCTTAAAGAAAAGAACATTAAATTAGAAACTTTAGATGATTTAATGGAATTAAGGTATATTGCAAAAGATCGTACTTTGTGGAAAAATATTTAAAATTTAATTTTTAGTATTTTTGTAGGCCTAACTCTATGACGACTGAACTGGACTCTTTATCATTATGATTTTTGTTTCACTACATTAATAAATGAATTTTAGTTTGTTATTGAGTCTAAAAAGCAGTAATAAATAATAAGCAATTTTCATATCATTGTTGCATGAAATGCGTTCCATACGTAACTTCATACACTGACCTCTTTCGACAGGTTGGCAGGTGTACCCGTCGTCTGCTCGTTCGTAGCCCTCGTTGCAGTAACAGATGAAAGACGTGTTTGTGTTCACACAGACGCCTCCGGTGCATATATCAGGATCCTTTCTACACTCATTCATATCTGAATAAATTAAATTTTAAAAGGATTGTATGCATTTTGGAGTGAATGAAATCGGCAACATGATAAATTTTGCATTTGTGAGGTCTAAGTATAAGATGAGTCACGTTGAGCTGAGATGATGCCGCAAGGTTTAACAAATATTTTTTTTAATCCATCTTTTTGAAAACTTTTGGGGAAAAACCTCTCAAATTTTCTAATTTTTAAAGTAATAGTGAAAACAAATAAATTCATAGCAAATTATTATTTTGTGTTGTGATTAGTAATGAATGGATACTACCAACACTGTACATTTATTTTGAAGTAATACAAATTAAAGTAGCCTATTATATTATGAACAATTACTGTATAATAAAAGGCAACTCTCTGTTCTGCCCAAACCTGAAGGTCCCAAAAAATAAAGAAATATTTCTCCTTTTCTTTTTCTTAAATAGACAAGCCTAACATATGTAGCGTTGTAAGAAATAATAATATTATAGATAACCTACCGTATCTCATAGGCCTTAAGTTGGCGTTAATCAATTTTATTGCTTTATTGCCACTAATTGGTGTCCCATATTCAATTTCTATGAGTCTCGTCATCACTTTTAAGGTAGACTGACTGTGATGATGCTGCTAGTTTACAAAAAACGGCCAGATACAAGCCACCATGGAGGAAATAAATTAGGGCAAGTCTAAGATGGGCATTGGAGGGGGAAACTTAGAGAGCTATTACGCCATCGTAATGTTGTATTTAAAAGCGCCCCTCCCCCAAAAAAATATATATTTTGGTGGGCGTAAATGCCTGTTAAGTACCTTTAAATCAGACAAGGACAAAAAATGTGTGGAAGACGACATACCTTCACATTTTTCTAGTTTCCTATTATATCTTTGGCCTTCTTCACATCTGCACTGACAACTAGTCCCATCAAGTACCGCGCCTCTTTTACATATTTTGCCACTACATCCTATATAACCATACAAGATAATTATAGTATTAAAGAGGCATTTACTTGTTTGCTTGTTGATAGAGAGTTTTGAAGCACCAGCTTATGATTCCCTTATTCCTGGCCTCTCACGCCCGTATTCTTAAAATTGACTATAGTTGTAGAACTAAAACTTTAAAATGACGTCATTTCATATTCTTGAAATGATAGTCAGGAGGCAAAATGACAAAAATAAGGTCCTATGGAATTTTAATGATTAGAAGATGCCACTTATCTAAAATGTTCTATACATGTCTATAGGAACAGGATTTCAAAATGGCCGCCATTTTCCTAATATTTTAATCTATATCTCAACATATGAGCAACATATACGACTGAAAATGGTGGCAATACCCATGTTTGTGATACCAAGGAATCCATATAAACTATAATCTAAATTGTGAGTGCTTTGGCTATGGCAGCCATCTTGAAAATGGCCGCCATATTTGAAGTATTTTATCATATATCTCAACATAGGAACTACATAAGACTTAAAATGGTGGCAATACCCATGTTTATGATACCATTGTTTCAATATAAATTTTCTAAAATATACCATAGGTGCTTTTATTATGGTAGCCTTCTTGAATTTCAAAATTGCCACCATTCTGTAAGTATTACCGTATTGTGTCATCATAGGAACAATTTAAAAGAATGGAAATGGTGGCAATAGGCCTACACATGTTTGTGATACCAATGATTCCAAATAAACTATAATCGAAATTGTATGTGCTTTGATTATGGCATTCATTATGATTTCCAAAATGGCTGCGATATTTAAAGTATTTTGTCTTATATCTCAACATTGAAACAGCATAAAAGACTGAAAAGTTGGCAATGTTTGTGATACCCAGGATTTCTAATTAAGTACATAAACGGCTAAATTTCAGTATATTGCTGTTTCAATGTTGAGATATTTAAAGTTTCAGGTTGTCCATAAGCTCGGTTGCGAACAATGATTTAATTTTCTTTATACGGTATTTGCAGCAAAACTTCAGTAACCAAATATCTTCTTCACGAATTACTGTAATTATATATTTTCAAATTCATCTTAACTTTAAAAATTGGAGAAAACTTTTCTTGGCAAAATTAAATTGTATTTCTTTTTATGGGAAAATTGAAAAAAAAAAACACTATTAAAAGTGATCAAAAACAGAGCGAAAAAATGAAATCGAGAAAATAAAACGTGTGTGTTTTGAGGTTTTATGTCTTTAAGCCACAATACTTTAAGAAATATATTTCTTAACGTATTGTTGCTTAAAAACATAAACCTCAAAACACAAACGTTTTTTTTTTCTCGATTTCCTTTTTTCGCTCTGTTTTCGATCACTTAACTAATCTGGTGATAATCACTGAGGTCACTAAACTGTTGTTGTTGTTGTTGTTGTTGTGACTCGCTGATCGCCAGGTCGAATATACGTCGCCACCCTGCTTGTGTTTCGGTTAACATTTTCGAACAAGTTAATAGCGCACCGTCGATCGGTTAAACGCAGTGCAATCTTCGGAAAAGAGTAGAGGGTTGTTTCCCGGTGTACAGCTGAGCCCACTTACCACCAGAACAACCCCGCTGTAAACAAGTCAACTTCAGACTTTCGTGGGTTATTTGTAGCGTCTCCCAACACCCAATATATCAAATTAAAGAATACGCAAAGCTAGATACTGAGCGGACCCGGTAGCGGATAGATGGTGTCTGTTACACCCACAAATGTAATAACGCCCACAAATGTAATAAAGTTTTACCCACAAATGTAATAACGCCCACAAGTGTAATAACACTTTACCCACAAATGTAATAATGTCACCCACAAATGTAATAAAGTGCGTTATTACCTTTGTGGGTAAAACTATTATTACATTTGTGGGCGTTATTACATTTGTTGGCGTTATTACATTTGTGGGTGTAACAGGGTCCGGTACCAAATTTCGTGTTGCTGGGTCTAGGGTCCTCCCCAGGCCAATTTCCAAACAACCGGTTCCTTGGTATCTGAGAGGCAATTTTCACACACGGATAATGTATTGCAGACATTGAGTTTTTCAAGATCAAGTATTCGTCCACGTCAAATGGGGGCCAGGGTCGGGTATCATCTCCCCGCCCCCTTTGATGCGTGCCTGATACGTATTCAAGAGCATGGTTAATTCTACAACATTAAAAGGCATAACAGTTAACATTAATCAGTGAATTGCCTGCTTAAAAGTTTGGAATCATACTTTCCAGACAGGCGAAATAGTGGTAATCAATTACTTACTTAGATCTGTTTCTGGGATCTCTAAACAAGTGGAGTTATCTGAATGCAATTGGTACCCAGATTTACAGAAACATAGGTATGATCCTGGATAGTTGACACAGCCCTGCTGACACGAATCCATGTTCCTATCACATTCATCAATATCTGAAAAATAACAAAATCAGTTGAGAAATCTCGACATGAACTTTTAAGGATACATACGGTACACAAGATACAAGATACAAGATACAGGATACATGATGGATACAAGATAGAAGATATAAGATACAAGATACAGGATACAGGATGGATGCAAGATACAAGATATAAGATATAAGATACAAGCCATGATACAGGATGGATACAAGATACAAGATATAATATATAAGATAATGGATACAGGTTACAATATACAAGATATAAGATACAAGAAAATATATAAGATACAAGATACACGATACAGGATGGATACAAGATACAAGATATAAGATACAGGATACAGGATAAGAATAAAGGATGCATACAAGATAGAAGATATAAGATACAAGATACAATATATAAGATATAAGATGTAAGATGTAAGATGTAAGATGTAAGATATAAGATACAAGATATAAGATATAAGATATAAGATACAAGATATAAGATATAAGATATAAGATATAAGATATAAGATATAAGATACAAGATACAAGATACAGGATAAAGGATGGATACAATATACAAGATATAAGATACAAGATACAGGATGGATACAAGATACAAGATACATGATATACGATACAAAATATAAGATACATGATACAATATACAAGATACAATACGAGTAAACTTTATTGTCAAAATAATAACATTTTGAGATATTTGTTGTAAAAATATGGAGTCATACAAAATGTTGATAATTAAGTAAATGTATCATGACAACAACAGCAACAACAACAATCGACACCTGAGTACAATAATTATCTTCTGAAATTTTGATTCAATAAACAAGCGATGTGCAATGTTGAGTGTATAAGATGATTTGTGGATATTTGTTGTCTAACCCTTTTCGATCTACTAACGACAATGCCTGAATAACAATTAAGCTATTTATTAAAACATCTTCTAAATGTTCCAAATTGGCTCCAGCCCTATTCACAATTTTCTGTAGTTGACTCTTGCTATCTACTGTGGTATGAAAAAACCAGACAATGATGCAAAAAAGATAGAATTGATTTGATAACTGAAGGATGAATATGATGAAATCAATCATTCTTTTCATTGTATACATAAACAACATTCTTATAGGCCTAGGCCTATTTTCCTTGGAACAGAGTTCTTTAATGTAACTTACCCATTTAATTTGTTATCAATTATACTCCCAGGTACCTGTTTCTTTCAACAATTTGTACATCATTATATGTGAAAGTTCTTTTAAATAAAACCAAAATTACGCTTACACGTATACGTTTCGTGGACTTCCAGTCAACATCGTCAGTACGATTGTGTCTGGTTTTCAGATTTCTTTCTTCCTCCTGGTGTTTATTGGCGGGCGCCACGAACAGTTGGACTTTCACTCTTTTCAAGAAAAAAAGAAATCTGAAAACCAGACACAATCGTATTGAAGATATTGACTGGAAGTCAACGAAACGTGTACAAGTATGCGTAATTTTGGTTTTATTTCAAAGAACTTTCACATATAATTATATCTATGAAAACCGATGAAATTTTATCAGCAATTTCTACATCCTCACTATCAATTACAATATTTTCATGGTGACTTTTATTTTTTCTTCTAAGATCTAATAATTTCAACAGGATCTTTAAAAATACCACTGAGACCGACCCACAATTTGGGGTTGACAAGAAAAAAACCCGAACATTTTACATGATTTGCGTCCATATCTGCTGTTTGTGCTGTTGAATTTTCTCTATGCAAAACGATACAATTTCTTGTGTTTTTAGATCATTTATTTGCATTTTGCTCCTTGTTAGTTACAATTCTGTTGATCAATATTATATCATCATTATGCTATCGGAATTTGGAATACAAAATTCTTAACATGTTATAGATAACCTGGCGTCTTGCTACTAATAGCGCCAAAGAGTTTGACTTATTTTGCGTAACTATCACCTGGTCGCGGGCTCCAATCTAAGTTTAGGCCTAGCCCACTAATAGTAGATGTGTTGAGATCTAATTACTGGTGTCTATATTAGCCGACATGGCAACGTACAGTCTGCCTTGAGGTATGATATGATTACTAGGATCTTTCGTTGATAAAGTTGATTTCTTTCATGAAAAAATACACTTTTTAATTGAGAAATTTGATTTACTTTAGATTCAAGGTTCAAAATTAAAGAACATCATTGCCCATAAAATACCTATAACAATCGACGTACCTCTTTTATATTCTCTTTTATTAACTTCTCATTTACAAACCTTTTATTTTACAAACACTATTCAGTATTAATATAATGACCAATGATATAATTATCCGATAATTTTTCAGTAATATTTCTTTTTTTATATTTTCCTCCTCGTTCATTTAAACAGTTTGTTTTAACAACCAAGAAAACAAAGTAAGTGACAAATAAGTAGTACTCTGAAGGCCTTATTTGAGTAGTTTTCATAAACCTTCACATTTACGATTTTTTTTTTCTCATTTACAAACACCTTCCAGTCCGATTGGTGTGTAAATGAGACAGTTAACAGTATACATTTTATATTTATACAATAATATGAGGCATGTCGTGGCAAAACTGAGGTTGAACTGAAAATTGAGGTTTTGTTATAGCCATATTACACTTTCCACAAGCTTTACAACGAGGGTTCAATTATCAAAATCGGACAATTATAACTAAAGTTATTAAACAAAATAATCCAACATTTCCTTTGTATTTCTTTATATTTCCTGTTGTTTATTTGCTTATTTCTCAATAACTTCCTGTGCGACAACTTGGTGGTTTTGCCATGACTAGCCTCATATAAAGAGAATAATAATGAACATTTATTGTGTAAATACTAAATCTAGAGGAAGGCGAACAGAGCAAACCTGAAATGAAAACTCGAAATAAAACAACCTGGACAGCACAGTACATAATAATAATATAACATAACCAAGTAACAGAACATATCATAAAAAGAAATATTTCATAATATACCAAAGTTATGTACATAACATATACAACGATATGAAGGGACTGGATTAAGAAGGTCCGAAAACTTTAAATACCTAAGAATATTAAACGAAAATCTATACAGGACAAACCTAAAAAAAGGAAAACAATGCAGGGACAGAACAGTAGGCATTAGGAAAAAGAACAAAACATGAGAACAATATAGAATAATATATATATAAATAAAAAAATACCGTAATAGCACTAAAAGTACTCTTGCGTAATGAAATATGGTGTTTTTTTAGTTTATAACAGTAGTTGAAAAAGAACTTGTCGAGATGAGATCATGAGTGTCAATGGAGTCACCAAAGAAAACGTAATGCCACTGGATTGCTGCAGAAACTGCAGTAGATGTAATACCATTTGATTACTGCAGTAACTGCAGTAGAATATTTCCAAAATTAATGGTTCCTCATCAATCGTAAACATTCTCTCAGATAGCGAGATTATAATAATAGGAGGACATTTGTTCCATAATTTAGGTCTGAAAATAAATAAAATTATTGTGTTTGTAATGGTTTATGTTTTTGGAATATGACTTGCTGACGTGAATCTGATATTTTAATGAATACATGTCAAGTCGCCTACTCGAAAACTCGCCTACTACCAACCCGCCTACTGCAAACTCGCCCACTCGAAAACTCGCCTACTCTCTCAAAAAGTTAACTCTGTATAT
>JAOTQE010032742.1:0-10248 GCA_025631205.1 Nesometra sesokonis
CTGGCGCCACCACTGCCTATGCACTGCTCAAACTCGTCGCTGATACGCATAAATGAATGATTGGATGAATGATGGATGCATGCATGCATGCATGAATGGATGGAAGGATGGATGGATGAATGAATGAATGAATGAATGAATGAATGAATGAATGAATGAATGAACGAACAAACGAACGAACGGACGGACGGACGAACGAGCGAGCGAGCGAACGAACGAACGAATGACCGACCGATCGAACGAATGAACGAACTAACGAATGGTCTACCGAACGAACGAATGCATGAATGACTGAACGAACGGATGAATGAACGAAGGGATCGCGACGGACGAAAGAACAAACAAAACGAATCCTTTTATTTATTATTAAACACGGTTCATAGGTTTTCCTATACCACGATTAAAGGCTTATTCCCAATCTTCTGTATTCAAGCGTTACGAAGGGGAGGGGATAGGGGCAGCCACCCAATCGGGGAGATTTTTTTTAATAGGCGAAATATCCCGTCGTTTAAAGCATGTCTTTTGTCGGGGGTTTTGCCCTCCCCGTCGGGAACGGAATTTTTAAGATATTACACTGCTATGAAATGTTCAGATTTTTCGGATTGTTAGCAGTTCAGTTCTGAACAAAACAGTCGGAAATGAGTCTTCATTCGCAATATTCATCACAATAAAAATATAACAAGAAGAAGAAGTCAACTTCATTTTGAATATTTTATTTTCATACTTCATTGTATTCTCTGTTCATTTTATATTGTATCGAGGCGTACACACGTCTTATAACTTCCATAGATCTGCAGTGACAACGAAGGAGGGACACAGCCTGTTACACATGCGTATAGAAAGGATCGCGAGACACAAAATGCGTCTATTGGTTAGCCACTACATGCGCATGTGTTGCGTCTCCTCACGCATCTTTCTGAACGCGCGCATACAGGTGGTGTCCCCAACGAAAGTAAGAATAAGCCATTTCACGGTTTCAACTGTGCATGTCCAGATTAAGGTCAAGTGATAAAACGACGCGCGGCAATTGTATTCATTTCAAGATCCGCGCGTCGTTTTATTACTTGACCTTGGTAACGCACATTCGCGGTTGAAATCGTGAAATGGCGTGTATTAAGTTGTTGCCTAATGTCGGGCAATAACTGCGTCGTGCTAAACCATCGGTCCCTGTGTGTGTGGCCGGTTTCCAGACGCGATGACAGTCTTCTACTCGTGGGCCGACGGTTTTTAGTGATTTCTCTGTTGAATCACAAAAAAAACTGTCTGCCGATGAGTCGACTATCTTCGCGACTGGAAACCACCCATCCCCCCCCCCACACACACACACACACTGGAGACAGTTTAGTCGTGGCGCGACGCAGTGAGTACCCGGCTTTTACTCTCAAGAAAGTCTCTATTATTTTGCCTCTTCTTCGTTTAATTTTTTATTCTGGTTTTCTTGCTGGTTTTCTTATCTAGTCGTGCTAAAATGAAAGATCAAACGAAAACGACGCACATATGTCGACACTTAAATCTGGACTTTTTACGGTGATGTTTCCATGGTAATGGCCCTTTAAAAGATACAAAAGAATAATGATTAGTATGTATCGTTGATAATTAATGTATTTAAAATTGTTTTAGATGTTTCTATTCTAAAATTATCTTAGGTTTTACAATACATTATAAAAACTAAATAAGCCGTATAATGGCGATGCACAAACACTTTAATCATGTTTCGCGCTGCAAATATACGCAGACAAACAAGGGGAGCAGCGGTAAGAAACAGAAGTTTTGCACTATAGTAACATTTAAGGGAAGGGGATTGAGAAAAAAACTACTAATAAACGTCTGGAAATTCCGATTAAATCGCATAGAAATAATGCAGATCATGCGTTAAAAAATTAAAACGAATGTATACGGATACTCAGTCAATTAATGGCGCCGAGATGGAGTCTTGGGACCAACAGACACACAAAAACCTAGAATATAACTGTCTCAGCGGCTGATTTACGTTTACGAATTAGAGAAATCTGTAAATTGAGAGCATACCCAATGGCCGAGCTGTTAAGCTGCTGGAAAATACTAATCATATACTCGCGGTTCAAGTGCTGGATATGACAAATTCATAACACTTTTTTGTTTCAAAATTTTCGTGAAGAAAGAAAGGTCTAAAATATTTGGGAATTTAATGTATTAATATTTTATCCAAAAATATTTTCAAATACAAGGACACAACTACATTACCAACACTACATAATGTTAAAATTCGTAACAAACATACATCGTAACGTACGAACATTTGACATTGAAAACGATCGCAAAGGTTCTAGTTAAATAGGAACAAAAAGGAAATGTCTTTTTGTTTAATTATTTATGTTAATATTTTACAAAACATGGAATTGGAATTTTACGTTTATCGATATTAAGTATAAAAAATGAATGTATTTAACATACAATATGCATATCAACGCATTTGAAATACGAAATCGTGTCTGTTATCATATTTTCGAAACCTCCGATAAATACGTACTGGATATCCGGTAACAGTAGGCCACATGCAGTTTACTCGTACCACAAAGAAACCTATTAAAACAAAATTACAGCTACTTGATGATGTATTCGTCATCATTATCATCATCGTCATCAACCACAATCATCGTCATCGACCATTATCGACGTCGTCGTCGTCTTCGAAATCTTCATTATCGTCATCGACATCGTCTTCATCATCAACAAAGCCAGAAGTAAGCTTATTTAAGATATTTTGTTATCTGTATTATTGTTGCAAGACCAAATTTGGACAATAAGGAAATCGACATCACTTATCATCATCATCCTCATCATCCTCATCATCATCATCATCATCATCATCAACATCATCATAGTCGTCATCGTCATCAACGTCGTCATCGTCATCGTCTTCGTCATCATCATCATCATCATTATCATCATCGTCATCTTCATCATCATCATGCATCAACATCTTAGTCGTCATCGTCATCATCATCATCATCATCATCAACATCAACATCATTATCATCATCATCATCATCATTATCATCATCATCATCATCATCATAATCATCATCATAGCAGCAGCAGCATCATCAGCATCATCATCATCATCATCATCATCATAATCATTATCATCATCATCGTCATCTTCATCATCATCATGCATCAACATCGTAGTCGTCATCGTCATCATCATCATCATCATCATCAACATCATTATTATCATCATCATCATCATCATCATTATCATCATCATCACCATCATCATAATCATCATCATAGCAGCAGCAGCATCATCAGCATCATCATCATCATCATCATCATCATAATCATCATCATCATCATCATAATCATCATCATAGCAGCAGCAGCATCATCATCATCATCATCATCATCATCATAGCAGCAGCAGCAGCATCATCATCATCATCATAATCATTATCATCATAATCATCATCATCATCATAATCATCATCATAGCAGCAGCAGCATCATCATCATCATAGTAGCATCATCATCATCATCATCATCATCATTATCATCATCATCATAGCAGCAGCATCATCATCATCATTCGATACTTGGAAACGCATCTAGTTTGAAAAAATTGTCATGAGGAAGACTCCAGACCCACAGTAGACATATCAAGTACTGTGTTAGAAATTTTGGGTGGAACTTGCCATCAGGCCCCCTCTATCCAATCCTGCTGGATCCGCCCCCCCCCTGATCTTTATCATTGTAATCGTCAGTTAGCCCGATTATTCCTAAAACTACACATTACTTACTGGTATCGCCTCTAACACCGGGACATACTATATCAAAATCTTTTCTATCACATTCAACTGGGAATTTCATTTGTAAAACTGGACGTGATTTTAACCAAATTTCAGCAACACCCTGACAAAAGTAATTTCCATTGACTGAAAGACAACCAAGTTATACAAATCATCACATGAACATAACGTACCATTTTCTATTCAAGGTCTTAACCATTGGAGAAAACGCGAATTTTTGGGAAAAATTACGTTTTAAGCAGGGGCGGATCCAGGATGGCCGAAGAGGGGGGGCCGGGGCGCACTTTCCTAGTCCGGGTGGGCGTTGTTGTTGAGCAAAAAAAAACCCCGTTATTTCCCCATTCCGTTGCTCTGGTCCCGTACTTAGCCGTCTTTTGGCTTTTCGGGTAAATTTTGGACCCGGCGCACCTAATATAAAGGAGGGGGAGCAACTACGTTTTGACAATAAATGGGGGGGGGGGGAAACTACGTTTTGACGTTAAAAAGGGGGGGGGGCGCCGGTTGCGCCCCACCTAAATCCGCCCTTGTTACCGGTATGTATTATATTTATGATTTTTATGTAAGGGCACAAACGGATTATGTTGTAAAAATGATTATTTTATCTATCTGTGAAGAATAATTTAAAAAATCTCCTACAGTTTCACCGAGAGAATTCGATTTGTAACAGCTTCTCAGGCCGATTTAGACAGGGAATTTCTTGTAATCTTAGGCTCCGATGGGACCCCCCCCCCCTCCGGTCGGGGAGAAATATAAGATCCGTCGGGATACCAACCGGCCTAAAAGGCACGCAAACGGGAACACGCGCTCACCTCAAACTTGGACTATCTGTCAGGGACTGTCGGGGGATTGCCCTGTACTGTCGTCGGGGGAATTCGTGGCGCCGCGACTGGTATAACGGGAAAAGTATGCCGTCTCTTTTTAACCATGAGAGAATGTGCACTTGTTTTGAATCTTGTAAAGTTATAACGCATATCGATATTGAATAACTTACAATAATTTTCAATGGTAAATTGAATTGATCTAGACATGTTGAGACACAGTCACCAAAGAGAAAAAATGATTGGATTACTGCAGTAACTGCATTGTACTTAATAGTAATTGAGGGCTGTAGTAATTGCAGTAGAATGGTTTTTAAGTGGTCCCTTAATCTTGCGGAGGCTCTACTTACGGTTGTGAATGACGGCTGTGAGTGTTGAATTATGGTTAAACCGCAAGATACTTGGTTCCAGCCTGGAACCTAAGATAAACTTCTGACTATTTTCTGAAAATATAGCAATAGATTATTAAGTTGGGAAAAACCAAGAGCGTTGAAAGGAACTCTTCTGGCAAAAGCGTTAATTTCAGAAGAAACCGAAATTAACATGTTTATCGATGCTTCATTCATTCGTTCGTTCGTTCGTTCGTCCATCCATCCATCCATCCATCCATCCATCCATCCATCCATCCATCCATCCATCCATCCATCCATCCATCCATCCATTCATTCATTCATTCATTCATTCATTCATTCATTCATTCATTTGTATGTATTTTCCCTTTATTATTTACTAGTTATGGTTTTCTTTATTTATTTTATTTGTTGTCTGAAATTAAAGTTGAATTGGATTTGAATGATCACAACTGCAGATGGTAATGCTCTGTCTGTGTTTGCACATAGACAACCATACGTAGCTGACTCTAGTTTGTGTCTTGACAACCTTACATCTGATGAGTGATTAAAAGTCATTCTACAGGCTTTAAATAACTTAACTAAAACCATATCTGCTGTACTTTACACCAACAGCAACGACAGCACCAATTCAGATGAAAGAAACTTAAGTCGCTCATTGACCATGTTCAACGCCATAACTGAAAATCTCTAAACTGCTTTAAAGACCCAATAATATGTTCTGTGTCTTGGTAGACACTTGTGGTTTAACTCCTAACGAAAGGGTAGGCTTACTCACCGCAGTCACTGAACCATTGGTCCTTCTTGTGGTTAATTGGTTTTTGTAGAATCTCTTGGTGCTGTGGGTTAGTAGGATCAAATCTCATGGTTTTCAGAGTACACAAATCATCAAACCAACTACCATCCACGCTATTCAACCGACTGCCGGTAAGCACAATAAATACCGTAATACAAAGTGTCCAGTCCATTATTCCAATCGTCTGACTTTAAAATGTTCAATGGTCTGCTTTTCGAACAACTCCAGTTTCAAGTTAGTATTACAATACATTGACTTCAACCGCCTTTTTGCGAGAAAGTTCATACAAGAATGATATAATATATTTTTGAAAAATAAGTATCCGGGCCAGGTTTTATTATTGAAACATGTGTTATATTCTCACCGAGATAAATTACAATTATTAGATATTACTTAATTTTAATTTATCTTACTTAAACATCCGCCAACAAAACTAATTTGCTTGACAGACTAATGATTCTGAATGGTGTGACCCTTTCAGGAACTTAATTGAAAGACCTTTATTAAGTTGACTTCAAGTTGGCTAATTGTCGGCTGATGTATATGTCTGTTTATACCTCCCTACTTCAAGTCTTCAAGTCGGATACATTGTGAAGGTTAGGATACACCGCCAATGAGATCAAAGATGTGTTTTGTTGGAATAAACTTCACAAGAAAATCTTTTAGACGAGTTCATAACAAATACCATCCATAGGATACACCGCCAATGAGATCAAAGAGAATAAACTTCACAAGTAATCTTTTAGACGAGTTCATAACAAATAGGCCTACCATCCCACGAAAATACTCAACGGTTGAACACGACTCTTGTGATATACCGAGGAGGTTTTATAGTAGTCTACTATAAAACCTCCTTGGATATACTAGGCCTATAACTCTTCTTATCCGCTGTTTGTGTCATGAGATACTCAGTCATGGAATTCATCAGATTTGGGGCTTTTTAACAACTCTGAAGATCCACTCTACTCCAAAGACAAAACCAATATATTCAGTGTTTTGCACCATTTTATAGACATTTCTTGTCTAAATTGTTCTTGTTCTTGTTCTTTATTGCCAATAAAAACATGATAAATGTTGGCCAATGTATGGCAAAATTAATTTAGATTGACACCTTTTAACTATCTTAACTACACTGTAAAATAAAGCAATAATTAAGAAAAACAAATTACATAATTACACAAATAATGTAGGGTTATACCATGGCCTACATAATAATACATAGGTGGCAGATAATTAAAAAAAAAATAGATACAAAAAAATTATAACTCCTTATTAAGTGGTACCGTACTTGTCGATTTCGGTGACTTGTCGTGTGGTTTTCGGTTCCGGTATGGAGAATCGCCTGGTGGTAGTTGTTTCCAAACTAAATTAGTAGAGTAATTCACATGTGATCCATGGTCATTTTAATCGGCTCTTTCCTCCATAAATTTGGTAAGATGAATCAACTTAAAAAAAAAACAGCTTCTAAGTATCTCATAGATATCATGGGAAAGTCCTGTGCGAATATGTTTTTTTAATGGTTGATATGGCTCCAGTCTCTCTACAACCAAAATCCATATTGTCAAAAGCGGTAAGATCCCAGGATTACACCAAGGAGGCCATGAACACAACCGGCTGGCACAGGCCTATCATCCGGGGTTTTTACAAAAACAAAAACAAAAACAAAAACAAAACAAAAACAAAAACAAAAACATGAAAAAAAAAAAAAAAAGGTTTAAACATGGTGTTTTTTTATGAGTTTTTAATTTACGATCAACTTAATTTAATTCATGATTGGTTATGTGTTCGAAAAGTTTTTATCTGGAAAAGAATGGTCCCAAACTATAGAGGGCGATATTTCAATACACAACAACACATCTGTTGATTGTGGTTTTGTTTGGTGGTTGTTTTGGAGGTTAAAAAACTTTGTTAATTTATATTAAGCCTACTGATTTATACTATGCCTATGCCAAGGTTTCAATGTTTTTCAAAATGAAATACATTTCGTGTTACGTTAAATGGTGAGGATGATATTTATTGTTATAATACGTATTGGTAGGGCTTACTTTAGTCAGGCCCCAGCTCAGCGGAAAACCTTGCTAGCTTCCCGAGCATGGCGGCGGGTCTCCAGCCTAGCTAGCTAGGCCTAGCCTGCCATAGGGCCCCTAGGCCTAGGCATAATGCTAGGCTTGGGCCTATGGATGCTAGATTGTAGGCATAGGCCCTAGGTAGGCTGAGACTAGCCTAGGCCTAGAGAGTCTAATTAATAATGGAAATATGACAGCCGTCCACTGACAACCAAATAATAATAATTGTTCAAAAATATCAGTCAATAAGACAATACTTTTATCCCGGGCCCTACTAGACTAGGGCCAAGCAAGGCTACTTTTGTATTGCTATTTTAGGCAAACTTTGCCAATTGTAGTAAGATGAACCTAGCCGAATCGAATAGCCTACCTTTAGCCCTTGTAGAAAACAAATACTGTAAAACCCTTTATTTTTGTGCGCCCTTAATTTTCACGATGACCCGACGACAGCAAAAATTAAGGGCGCACAAAAATTGCAAAGATGTTATTGGTCAAAAATGATTGCTAAAACAGATTTTACTAAAGATGTCACAATGTATAAAATAAAATGATCTTGCCTCTTTGTTTAATTGACAATCATTTACGAATCACAGAAAAAATACTATCAAACAGTAAAAATATATGACTGATCCTCTACGAAAGAGATAAGAGTATTGCCGCTATGCCCCACAGCATGGTCAACGTCAAACAGAAGCCCGATATAGGGAGGCTGATGAAAAAATGATTTTAAACTAAAATAAGACGAAGAATCCAATTTCTTAAAGCAGACTTTTCTCATAAATGATCAATAAATGATCGTAGCCTAATGGAGAGCTGGAATTTTACGCGGAAATTGGGGTGGATAAAATCATGTGATTTGTCGCCTGAGATCATCCTAGGCTAACCTAGCCTACTTTGGTTAGATCTAGCGAATCGACGATGTAGCAGAAGGATCGCGAGATCCGCTGGATAAATCAGTAAATCAATAGATTTCGCCGCTGAACATTAACTTTAACCTTAGCACCTTGATAAGCTCTGCCCCCTTTGTAAACAAATCGAAATGTGCATGCGCTAGACTTACGTAAAACGTAAGTAGCGTTCTGCCAAGCATGTTAAATCTAGAAATTACTGTAGGTTGTTAACGCAACTGACTCCTCCCACTTATCACTAAATTATGATGTCATCTGTTAAAGTTAACATACAGTATTTTGACAAAAAGTACCTATTCATAGAAGTAGGTGGATCGGGCCTAAACGTCGTTACCATGGACAAGTTCTATAATTTTCAAAACTAACATCGTCTTTAACCAAAAAATAAGTTTATGAACAAATAGTTCAGTCATTGTGTTAAAAATTATAAAGAGTAAAAATTGCGAAACTGTTATTTATTAAAACGTCCCATTGTGAAACTAAAAGGTCGTGAAATGTTTCAAATCGAGAAATCGCGAAAATTTGGGGCGTGAAAATAAAGGGTTTTACAATGAAACTATACAATAGTAACACGTCGCACATGAGCAGGTTTGAGTAAATTAAAGTTTATATGACTATACTGTAGTTGATAGTTAATCTTATTGTGTGTGGTGTGTTGTTGAGTATTTAGCAATTCACCATTAATTAAATAGGTAGTTTTTACAGGTAACAAGTTAAGTTGGATATGACCTCTGCCCACCCCCAATACATGAACGGAATCCCTCCATCTGTAAAGCCGGGCACTGACTGCGTTGTATGACAGTCGCACAACTAAACTGCCGCTCCCTGTGCGTGTGGTTGCCAAACGCAATGACAGGTTTCTACTCGTCGGTCAACAGTTTTTAGTGATTTCCCTGTTTAATCACTTAAGAAACCATCGGCTGTAGTGTATAAGACTGTAATCGCGTCTGGCAACCACACATACAGGAAGCAACGGTTTAGTTGTGCGACCGTCGTACGACGCAATGAGTGTCCGGCTTTAGTCATTTCTTTTCTTCTTTTCCTTTTCAAAATGACACCCATGGTTTTTGATACCATACTTATCATCTACTGTACCATAATGAACCAAAAAAGCGTGCTTATCTTTCTGTCTGTTGTGTTAACTATCACCACACATATCATTGCTCCTTCTATGAACTGAAAAATTGCTGTTTTTAAAAAATCATGATTTGGACTAAAATATTCTCTTAAAAATTAAAAAAAGAAAACAAATTTGTCAGTGCTAAAAAATAGCAATTTGCCAGTTTATGTGAAAAGCGACAATATTATATATTTTATTAATTTATAAATCAAATGAAAATGAATGTTGTTCCGATCACTAAAAAAATGTGTTGAATGAAGGATTACAGGACACTTGTTAAATAACATCACTCTAATTGACTCTCTTCTTATTATTGATTCATTTATAAAGCCTCTTTTCCTGTCGATCGTTATTCCAAAAAACGGCGATTTGAAACGGCGTTTTTGATCGTTAATTTTGAAA
>JAOTQE010032753.1:0-10248 GCA_025631205.1 Nesometra sesokonis
AACTTTTTTGAACGTTCAGACTTTCGATTAAGCCGGCCCTGAGGCGGCCCTGGGCCGACGTAACTCTCATATGTGAACGGCCTTCCACACTGTAAATCCGGTGCTGACCATATGCCATTTCATTTTTTGTAACTCATTTTGGTTATTCACTCTGAGGAATATCCATAAATTATACACTAGTACTTGTGAGTAACAATTTGTAACAGAATACTAACTATTAAATTATACATTACGGATGGAGTCTGTGTGACATCGGCATTGTTTTCATAAGAGTAAATGAAGAACACGGCGACCGTGTATGGTAATAATGAATGCTTAACTATATTATAGGTCCTTAACGAGCTGTCAGAAATATATCACATTTTATTTGAGAATATGCATTGACGTGTTTGTGATGTGAATAAGTGTATATTGATACATCTCAGGTACAGACATTGTTGTCTAATCTGATTATTGGCAGAACTACCCCTTCTTCCTTCTTCTCTCTTGTGGAATTTTAAACAAAATTTTAATTATGGCTTAAATTAATACATCATCTGTTCAGTTAAGCGTGCCTTAGTCCCAAAGAGAGCCGTAGGTATTTCTCTTGAAAGCAAATCTCCATTCTATTCTCAATTCACCATACCATTTATCCAATATCTGATGTTATTTATCCACTGTGGCAGTCTTTACCTTCGTCTTTCTCTCCCACATATCTCTCCATCAATAGTCGCCATGACAAGGCCTTTACCAATGTTGATATTTACAAATTGTTCTCTTCCTGACCATTTCCATAAGACATTCTTTTTCTGAGTTTATTTTAAATAGCAACTTGACACTAACATTTGTAGTTCAGGTATGTTAAATGTGTTTATTTTTTTATCTTTCAGAAATCACATTCTTTTCTGATAAACGACTTGAAAAGAACACGACGCAGAAAGACATTGAACACGCAACGCCAGCAGCTATTCTATATGTAGAAACGAACATGAAACGGAGGCCATCCGCTGCCGGTAGCCCATCGTCAAAAACAGTCGGACCAACACGCACACGCTCAAGATCTGTCGACCAGCTAGCAGAGAAGCCCAGGAGCGTTGGTGCACGGGGTTCAAAAACATATATAAACGCAATGAATAGAGAGGAGAGGTTAAAAAAGGCCGTTTCCACCGGTGACATCTTAAAAGAAACGAATAAAAAGAATAAGAAAGGCAATGGTTCAGAAAAGGGGTCCTTTTCTGGTTGGTTATTAGGAACATTGACAGGCCGTAGAAAGAAGAAACGACCAACAGTTATCGAAAAAACTCCTGAAAATAGTTCAACGACACCGAATGGTGTTGCTGGTGACCAAGTTAACCAAGAACAACAGACTGAGACGAAAGGTAATGAATCGACTCCTGTACAAAATGGCAGAGGGAGAAAAGCAGCAAAGTCGGCAGACAAGTCAGCAGAAAAGCGTTCGAAGTCTCAGCCTGCCAGACAAAAACAAAAAGCTACTAAGAAAGAATCAACTGAATCGTCAGCATCTAAAAGTAATGGTCAAACAACATCAAACAAAAAGGATAGCGGAAGTCTTACATCAAGTTCTGACGTAAAATCAAATAAGCCTAAGGATGGAACCAAAAATAAGGCCAAAGATGTTGTAAAAAGTGAGGATCAGGCCAAAACACCAGTAAAGCCTAAGGCACCAACGGCGCCGAAGTCACAATCACCGTCATCTTCAAAGGATCAGGGTTCATCAACGCCAAAATCACAGGCTCCTTCAACACCAAAAACACAAACTCCATCAACACCAAAAGCTAAAGCCCCCTCGACACCAACATCCCAAACATCTTCAACTAACAGTCAGGAAACTCCTAGATCGAATCAGTCAACACCTACTCTAGCAAAGAAGACCCAAAATAAAATCAATGCTAAATCAAAGCAAGGGAAACAAGTTAAAGATGCCAATCAACAAACAGAGATCCAGAAGACTCCAAAAGAGAAACGTGACAACTCAACATCAACAGCACCAAAATCTATTCTTAAGAAAAGCAAGACGCCCTCTATCTCATCAATCTCATCAAATTCGTCTGCTGATGGTCGAATGGATATTATACGAAACGATTATCGTCCTGAAATACGAAGTGATCCTCCTCGCATGGAACAAAACTTTGATGTTCGCCCCGCTGAAGTACCTGAATTCTACGCGACTCTGCGACAGAATATGCCAGTTGATATTCCCGTGCCTGACTACAAACGACAAGAACTGGAGCAACAACGAGCGCTATCCACATATGCCACAACACCAAGATCACCAAGAAGTCATATAAACCAACCATTAAACAACAACTGGAAACAACCAGACATAACAAATATTTCTCCAAACCAACACATAGTGGGCGCTATCATTCACCAATATCCAGAAGATGAGACAGATACATACATGAATGCTGATGTTGAGACGTTCCCACATCACATCTACGCTAACAATGACTTTAACGGTATCGGTCCCCCATCACCACCTCCACCACCGGCATTCCGAGATCAGACTATTCAACCACCGCTGCCGCCACAGCCCCCGCCACCGCCACCTGTCTTCAACTCTCAACACCCCGGATTCTCACGCTCAGAATCTGAACCTCTCCCTCAAAACCAATTCGCAAATCAGTTGGCAAGATTAAAGCCCACTCCTCCAAGGCAAAAACCACAGAATCAAACAAACGACCTGATGGAAGAGTTGAAAAAGGCGACCGAACGTCGAAAATCACAATCGGACCTTCTGGACTTAAACGGACTTCATTCGCCAACTTTTAATAACGGATACGCACCTCGCAGAGAAAGTGATGCCTTTCCATTCACTAACCGACAAAAATTTACCAACGGAGGTACATTGCCTGTTACAAAGCGCCAATTTTCTAGCCCTGCAATCCACTATAGACCAGGTCCACAGACACAACCCAAGCCTAAGTTTCGACACCAGAATAGTACCAGTGAAATACGTAACATGTCAGATGTACCACTTAATCTAAAGGGTGTCAACGTTGCACAAATCAGTGATTGCATGCGATTACTCAACTTGGAGAAATACATAGAAACTTTTAAAACACACAAAATTGATGGAGATATGCTGGTAGATCTAAATAAGGAAATGCTGAAATCAGATTTAGGTATGTCAGAAATTGATGCTGCCAAAGTTATGAAATTTGCAACAGGATGGCGGCCGCAGTGAATTTTTATTTTAATTGCAGAATCTAACCAATGAATCTAGCAAAGTTTGGATAAGTACTATTTATTGTTTCTAGCATCACGTTAAAAGATGATTAAAACAAGGGTTGGTTTAACGCTGTTTCACTAAAGAACACGTTGCTTGTTTTATTTAAAGGTAATACAGGATTCACTAATACCAAATATTTCAGATAAGAAGCCATTTCACGGTTTCAACTGCGCATGTGCAGATTAAGGTCAAGTGATAAAACGGCGCGCGGCAATCATATTCATTTCAATAAGAGCCGCGCGTCGTTTTATTACTTGACCTTGGTAATATACATGTGCAGTTGAAACCGAGAAATGGCTTATAAGAGCCGCGCATCGTTTTATTGCTTGACCTTGGTGACGCGCATGCGCAGTTGAAGCCGTGGAATGGCTTATACTGTGCATGGATCTTATTTCATCGTATTTAAAAACAATTTGAACACTCCATTAGGAAGGTTTTGTTAACAGTATACCACCAACGAACACGTAGCTTATTTTAATGTATACGGTAATATAGGATCGAATACAGTATAGTATTACACAGTTCGGGCAACTAAGTATTACGTTTGGAAAAGATGATTGTACAACGATCAAAATAATTGGTTAAAGCTCAATCCAGACTATCAAATTTATTTGACAAAAAAACTTTCATATGCCTGTATATGGTCATGATGATGTCACACCATGACCATACATAGAAATATCATTACCATATATGGGTATCATTAAAGTTTTTTTTGTCAAATAAATTTGATAGTTTGGATTGAGCTTAAGAAAACATTACCGAACACGTTTCTGTCTGTTATTTGCTGATTAATGTTATGTTATATTGGACATTAATAATAATTATGTCCAATATAACATAACATTATTGTTAATGTCCAATATAACATAACATTATTATATATGTTACCAATGTCATATGTTAATGCATTTGGAGTAGTCTCAGATATGAACAATTTAGAGAAAAGTAAGGAATCGTTATTTGAAGTTAGAATTTAAATGCTGTATTTAATACAACTCTCTGGTTCACCATTGTAAAAATACAAACGTAGAAATCTTCATAGTTAGATATAATCCGGGAAAAATATTCTGTTCTAGGGTAATGGCAGTTACTCAAGCCACTGAGGTTTTATATGAACTAAAATCACATTTCGTATGTATTACGTTTATGTACATTTTTTGTTATGTATGCATTACGTTACGTATGTATTACGTCAGTCATGTGGTACGACACGTATTGCTTACGTTATGTATGTATTATGTTACGTATATTTTACGTTACTGATGCACATCCCGTGCGTATTTCGTTGTGTATGCTTTAAGTTACGTATGCTTTACATCACTATGCCTCAGGTTACGTATGTAATACGTCTTGTATATTTCACGGTAGTTATATTTCACGTTACGTATGTATAACTTTGCGTACTATTATACATCATGTATTTATTACGACACGTATTTTTTACGTTCTATATCATGTTACGTGTTTTTAAAGTTGTGTATGTATTACGTTACGTACGCATTACGTTACTTGTGTATAAATAATTAAAAGCAACGTAATAAATTATTTGAATTGTTTTAGAATTACATCTTTCTCAGGTTGTCGAAGTTTCCAATATGTTAAAGGTATTAATTTATGGAAGTTATTTTGAATAGGTATTATTATTTTTTAATTAGGAATTACATATTGTAATCAAATTATTGTGTATATAAGAGAAGTTAAGTAAATATAGCATAAAAGCCGTCAAACCATTATACGATGTAAAGGTAGCGTAGGTATGTGAATAGTTGTAAACTATGGATTAGAATATTTTTATATTAATACATTATTTGTTTACTTATCTTGTCATTATGATTACTACGACCCTATTATTATAATCGAATAAAGCAATTATCAAAATAACTGTATACTGAATGGTTAAATATTTCTTCTACCTTAGGTTATGTTAGATACTGTATAATCATAGATGTATTATTTTAACGGCTAGATGGCGAACTTCCACACAATACATAGCCCCAAAGTGCAGTTCCATGTTCCAGACGCCTGCAATTCCAGGATCCAACCAATTAAATTGTAACGCTGTTGCTACGTCAAAATTGGGCCAACAATCTTTCATAAAAGTTTCAAATTTATCAATAAATTAAATAAATAAAAGTAAATTTAATCCAAATATAAAGCCATTGACAAACGTGAAATACATGTGACGTATGGAAATAATTTGTATGACAATGGAATGTTAAAATACAATTATTGTAAAACAGTTATTATTATTATTGTTATTATTATTATTATTGATATTATTATTATTATTATTATTATTGTTATTGTTGTTGTTGTTATTATTATTATTATTATTATTATTTAACTGATATGTTTGTGACGAAGGCTGACGAAATCAAAATAGTAGGCGCCTAAATGGGACTGCAATTCTACAGTGTTAAGTTCACTATCCAGCCGTAAATAATACATCTATAGATATAACTTATTGATAAAACTTAAGGATACAGTAACTTATTAATTCGAAGACTTGTTTCTAATGGGTACTTCTTGTGGTGATTGGTTGGTAGGTCTACGCCGGGAGTAAATCCCTTAATCCTTCCAGAAGAAAGCACTGCGTAATAGTAATTCTGCGCATGATCACAAACCTGCATACATAGAATGTTTGTTTGTTTCATTGCTCCACCTGACTTCCCTGTGGCGCGTCGTGAAGTCGGAAACTCCGCGTATTGTGTCATACGACAAGCAAACTAAAAACGCCACCAAGTTTAAATCAACATAGACTCATTACCTTTGACACTGGAGAATGATTTCGCTGTAAGTCGGTGCGCTACGGCGGCAGCAACAATACTTCAATTATGATGATTAGGGCCTTATGAGGCACTTCATAGCTCAGTCCAACCAGTGATAACAAACATTAGCAGATTCCAGTGCATTGGATCGCATGTCAAAAACGCACAGAACAATTTACATTGTTGGATTTTAAATTTTCTTTTTGGATTATCATCGCAGAGGTAAGTAAAATATATTATAATTTTTATTTTATTTCATAATAGTGTGAACAGAACATGATTTCTTTTTATGATGAGTCTACGTGCATAACCCAAAACAAAGATATTTGTTTTCGTAAATGGAATTGATTGTTGTGAAGTGTGCTTTATTGCAAGAACATCCAGGATTAATGAGATATTTAGTAGTCCCAGCATAAACCATTCAAATTCTATTCTACAATGCGAAAATAATCACTGCATTCGATAATATTGCTTGTGTGTTCTAAGCAAACGCAGTAGTTGGCATAGGCCTACTCCTTAACAATGATTTTTATCCTCTATCGATTGAATTATTTGTTACCATAGGAACCGATAGTTGGTTTTATGTGTTACTGCTACAACAATGCTATTTATGTCTCGTGCTAAAAGACGAAATGGTAATTGCTGATTCATCAGGTATCGTTGATGAAAAAAATGGCTTCAACAACAGTTTTTTTTTTCTCTGTGCTAATTTTAAAGTCGTAGTTGGTCGTAGCTACCATTGAAAATGACCTAAACATAAATAGGGGAGGATCCAGGGTTGTGATTTAGGTGTGGGGGCTAAAATTCCGACAAGGCTAAAAAAGAAAAAAAAACCTGCTTGGAATAACATGCCCATCTTTGCCTAAAGGAGTCCCTATATACTGTTGTTCATTTATTTTTCATTTGTCCAATGTCATTAAAACAATTTTTTTTCTCGAGTCAATATTAACCGGGGGTGGGGGAGGGGGTGGTCATCTTAAGTCTGGTAAGCCTCCCCTTAAATTCGACACTGATAGGCTCCTTTACTAGAAGCATGTGTTAACTGCAGCTATGTTTCAACACTCGCCAGTTATGCACTCGCCTCCGTAGCTCTACCTGTTCGATACCTAATGGGAAAAATTACCAGATTGTCATTATCACTATTAAACACTTTATTTTGTTTAGAAAAAAGCGACTGCAATTCTTGAATAATTTTGCTTGAAAACATGACATATTTGGTCGTTGGGAGTTCATCACGAAATCATTTAAAAAGTTGATTACGTGAGGATTATCACCAAATTGGTTAAACTCTAACGATGTAAATCTTCACGTTTCCAAAATGAAATCCAAGTTCAATATATTTGCCGTGAGGGCAATAGACATAAAAATCATTCGCACATGTTAAATAACACGGACCAACCTAATGTTTATCTTCAGGCTATATACATTCTTCCAAAGTGCATTTACTTTAAGTTTTTTTCCATTAAGAAGAAACAATCAGACACTTTCTTTGTGTTTTAATTTTTATCATTTTTGTTGATATGAAAGAGAATGTCTTATTGAATTGAATTTATCTGAGTTAAGATTTTGTTACAAAAAGTGTACTTTTATCTAATAACAAAGACATGATACAAGCTCATAGGCCTATATAAGGTTTGCATGGTGAGATGTGAATGAACATAAAATGTTCGCGGTATATCACGTATGTAATTATAAGCTACTCAACGTTTAAATCGATGTGCTTCGATCGTCTTCACGAGTAAGATAAAGGCTGCCAAATATTTTTTTGGGTAAACACGAGGCCTATTTAATTAATTATACTACTGATAAATCACATGCATTTATATAGGCCTAACACATTTGCCAGGAGAATATGTAACTCTTTCGGATAAGGTTCTTTGAAATCGACTTTACATTTTAGGGAGCACTAATTTCCAATAATGAATTGAGAATGGGTTAATTAAACGATCGCACACCAGGCTTCACTGCGATTTCGGGGAGTAAATGCATTCTTCTATTATTAATTATTCTAGCACTAGTAGGCCAAACGCATGGATTTAACATTGTAAGTGATTAGTAGATTTTGCGAAGTTGGTAGAGAAAAAACAAAATAGCCATACACTTCTGTGGTGGGATTCAAACTCACCTTCGCTTTTGTAGAACGGTCAAGTTAAACGATAGCTTAACTGACCGAGCCACTCACGTGAGGAAACCAGCCGTATCTTAAACTACTCGATGAAGCGCAATTTTCGTTTTGTGGGTCTAGAAGAGGTTCAAGTGTCCGATTCGCGCTGACCGGGGACCCAAAAATGGCATTGACTATGGTAGAGATAAGCATGGGCATACTTTATTGTGTTGGTGAATTCCTTGTTAAAAGTGGTGCTTATTCAAATTAGAAGACGGGCGTTATTCAGGGGCATATCCAGGAATTGGCGAAGGGGTTGCCTACCCTAGTCGGATTTTTACAATGAAAAAATCATATTTTCTCAATATTTGACTTTTTGGTTCTATTCCTCTGAGGAAGATGCACATTTCCTCTTAAGGGGCGGGGTAAATGAGACCCCAATTTTCGTATTTTATACTTTTTTTCTACCTCTGAAGCGGGGTGCTCGAACACCCAAGCACCCTCTGGGTATCGCCAATGTTATTTATACGGGACACCTAAGAGAAATTTCACGTTTAGAGGAGTGATAACATGATCGCTTATTCAGTACAGATATTTTTAAAAATTTACTTTAATGGTTGAATAATTGTCAGTATTAAAATGTATGTATTGCATTATACAATAAACTTCGAAATCAACGCATGTGTTATTATCGTAACGACTTTAGTAATTGATTGTGTAAATCAAATTTAAAAATTAAAATTCGACATTTTAAAACTGTTGGGAATAGATAATAGCTAAACGGCTATCCAATAATCTTTATTGATTTCGTGATAAAAATAGAATATTCCCCGAGTATTGGTTTATAATATTATAAAACATGTCAACAGATCCCTTAATTATATTATATATACATACACTAAAATCCCGGATTGTAGATAGATGATATCGTCAAGTTAATTAGTGACCAATCTGAGGCTTTTCATTAGAAAAGAATTTTTTGTCAATTGTAACGCAATCCGACATTTTAACATAATGGTCTTTAAAACGAACAGAATGAAGTATTGTGTCGTTAACGACGACGACGACGATGGGAGTAGTGGCCAAAAAGGTGTTTTTTTTTAATCAAACATGACGGCCAAGCCATGTACATGGGGTGACAATTCAAAATTTAAGGAGTGTAAATCCAAAATGTGAGGACGTTTCAGGTTTTGGTATGGGAGTAGTGGCCAAAAGGGTGTGTGTTTTGTTTTTTCAATCCAACTTTGCGGCCAAGCCATCTAACATTGTGCCCATTTTCGAACTATTTTCGAGATATCTACCACATAGGCCTAAGTTGATCCTATAAAATAGGTAAAGATATCTCGTGTGTTTTAAAAGTTATCGTGTTCACATACAAACAATACGAAAAAAAAACAGACACAGCTCAAATAAATACCCGGCAGGGCGGATTTAGGGGGAGGGTAGGCACCCCGCCCCATGATCGCCAAGACGTTGCGCCCTCCCTACATTAGGAGCACCAATTCTAAAATTAAGTCTAAAAAATAAACAAAATAGACATACAAATGAGGCAAAACAGGGTACCAGTACACGCGAAATGGGGAAATAACGTGCTTTTTTTCAAAATCAAACCGACAACCACGCTCACCCGGAACATGAAATGGGGAATTAACATTACCACCACCAACAACATCACCACCACCACCACCACCACCACCAACAACAACAACAACAACAACAACAAAAACAACACAATAACAACTTAGTAGTTACAACAACAATAATATCAACACTACCACCACCATCATCATCATCACTACCAGAAGGATCCAACTAAACTCAAGTCGTCTGATTCTGGTGGTGGTGGTGGTGGTGGTGATGTTGTTGGTGGTGGTAATGTTAATTCCCCATTTCATGTTCCGGGTGAGCGTGGTTGTCGGTTTGATTTTGAAAAAAAGCACGTTATTTCCCCATTTCGCGTGTACTGGTACCCTGTTTTGCCTCATTTTGGAGTGGAAGCAGTTGGCGCAGCGGTGGCGTTTCGGGCTTCCAATCACGAGGTCGGTGGTTCGAGACTCACTCAGGCAGCTGTTTGTGTTCCTAGGCAAGACTCTTTATCCACGTTGCCTCTCTCCACCCAGGAGTATAAGTGGGTACCTGGG
>JAOTQE010032764.1:0-10248 GCA_025631205.1 Nesometra sesokonis
TTTAGTCATTTGTTCTTGAAAATGGTTCCAAGATGGTTCCGAAACGTCGAACTTTTTTGTCATTAAATTTTATTGTAAAGTCTTTGATTGTACACATTAATTATTTTCGGAATTTTTTCTTCACAATTGGCTATAAAAAACCGTTTCACAATACCAACAGCGTTAAAATGTAACTCGATTTGATTGGTTGGATTCTGGACATGTCATTCAATAGTAGGAGCTTCCATGGAATTGTACTTTGTGGCTATGTATTCTATGGAAATTCACCATCTAGCCATTAAAATAATACATCTATTAGTGAGACAGACTTGATGGAATGAACGCATATTGTGTGTTGCACCATTTATTAATTTATATTTCTTTATTTTAGGATTCATCACTCCCTAGGATATTCCGCCTTTTCCGAGCTGTTGGATTGCGCCATCTTGTGGTGGTCAATGATTCAAATGAGGTATGACCATCTTTTTGCCCTTTGAAAAAAATAACACCCTCTGACTAGGTAGATCTACCATGTTAAATTACTAGGGAGATCTACCTAGCACCACAGAGAACTCTCTAGTAAGGTAGTATATAATTACCCTGTCTGTTGATGTTATTAATGCCTTAAAGGTTTATTCTAAATAATGGCTGTATTTTCTATGTATACTTGTAGAGCATTGCTGACCATATCCTTGAAAGTGTCCCTTGATATGGTAGTTTTTATAGGGTTAACCCTGTTAACTACCTTTATCTACCTTGTCACTACAATGTTGACAGAGTTATTTTTTAAAGGGAAGCATGGTAGCTATGGTGGTTAACAAGCTTGCCTTCCAGTCCTGAGGTTCTGGGTTCGAACACACAAACTAACAGACAACGCCACTTCCTAATGAGACTTGGTTTAGAAAGCATGATGATGTTCTCATGCTGTAACTGGAAGTGACATGAAGTGATAAATATCTGTGAAATGATAGTGATCAGATATTTATTGTGATGTTTAAGTCACTGAATGCTTGTTAAACATTGAATGAGCCATTTATATTTAAACTGGTGGGTGATTATTTAAATTAGGGGATGCATATTTAAATTAGAATGTTTGTTTATTCAAATTAGAAGGGGTGCTTTTTCAAATTAGAAGGGGCATTTATTCAAATTAAGAGGCATGCTTATTCAAATTAGGAGGGGTGTTTATTCAAATTAGAGGAATGCTTATTCAAATTAGGAGGGGTGTTTATTCAAATTTTAAGGAGTTTTTATTCAAACTAGGGGGGCCACTTATCCAAATTAGGAGGGATGCATATTCAAATTAGGATGGAAGTTTATTCAGATTAGTAGAGGTGCTTATTCAAATTAGGAGGGGTGGTTATTTAAATTAGGAGGTGTGCTTATTTAAATTAGGAGAGGTGCTTATTCAAATTAGGAGAGGTTCTTATTCAAATTAGAAGGGGTGCTAATTCAAATAAGGAGTGCCACTTATTCAAATCAGGAGGGGCACTTAATCAAATTAGAAGGGACACTTATTCAAATTAAGATGGGCCTTTTAGGAGGGGCATATAATCAAATTAGAAGGGTGCTTTTTCAAATTAGAAGGGAAACTTATTCAGATTAGGAGAGGTGCTTATTCAGATTAGGAGGGACACTTATTTAAATAGAGCACACAGAGAAAAGTTCAGAGGGCTGATTATTCAATAATGGCATTTATTCATATGAGTAATTGTACATAATTAATTTGATATAACATTATTTCTCAAATATTATCACCAAATATTATTTCCTTTCTATTATATACAGGTTGTTGGCATAGTAACCAGAAAGGATTTGGCTCGGTACCGGGTGCGTGGGCACGGAGGCCATGTTGGTTTGGAACAGCTTTTTATCTCAACTTAATAAACGAAGAGGAATTTTAAAAGAATAAGTGCAATCAAAACCTTTTACCCTACTGCCAGGTAAAGAGGTGGGTCAGAGGTCAAATTACACTGAAGATTTGTTGGACAAAGCTAAGGAAGAGTTTGTCAGAGGTCATAGGACACTGAAGAGTGATTGGACAATGCTAAGGGAGAAGGTGGTTCAGAGGTCAAATGAAAGTATGAAGATTGATTGGGCAAGACTATGGGAGAGAGTGGATCAGAGGTCAAATGACACTGAATGGTTATTGGGCAAGGCTAAGGTTGATCAGAAGTCCAATGACACAAGGTAGAGGGGTGAGGTGGATTGATTGAATCTTTTGATGATGTATACTACAGATGATCCATTAATACTTTACCAGTGGATTAATTGGGGTCAGATGGTGCTAAAGATAGGTAAACGACTAGCTTTAAGGAGGGAAGTGGTGAGTTACAGAGTGTGGTAAACACCAGGAAAAGATCTTTGTATATACAACGGTACGTTGAAATGATAGTCCTGCCTTAGTGAATGCGTATGCTAAAGGGTAGATTATAGGCTAACATGACTAGGTTTTATTGAAGAGGTATGTTAAGAGGCAAGGGTAAATAGAGTGGGTAGGACATGATGAAAATTAGGGGTAGCATGATGCTTATTATTAGCTAATACCGATTTTAATCATAATGATTAATGATTATGGTTTAACATATATTTTGCACAAAATTTAATTCGAAATGAATCATCAGGTGCATCATACCATTTTAAAGGCTAATACTTAAAGAGTATAGTATCAAGCCTGTTTTACACTTGGCGATCATTTTCGCGCGACACGAAATTTTCACCTTGAAAAATTTGCGAGATCGTGTCATTGATTTACACTAGAATGAGATATATCACGCGATCTTTCCCGCTTTCGTTTTTTGTTTATCGAATTGGTCTATTTTTGACTTTGACAAATGGGATTACTTTCAATGACATGAAAATTTCTGTTGAACTGATTGGACAGCGGGTTTTTTGCCACGGCTCTCAGCGACAGAGTAGAAACTAGTCACTCACTTTTTCGTCGCGGCGATCAGAAGCCAAACGCCACGGCGATGCAGCGAATTCATCCATTTGACAACTAATTTTAACGGCGCATGCATGTGATCGAAAAATTTTGCATCGCGCGAAGAAATTCTCCTAGTGTAAAACAGGCTTCAACTAAGGGAAATGGGAAGGGGTTAGTTTAAGTATGAATAATAGGTGAGGCTTAGAATAGTGACAGGACCCACCTAAGTGAATACATAGTTTAAGGGGCTGTATTGTAGGCTGACCTGACTAAGCTTAATAAACAATTACATTAAGAGGCATGGGTAAACGGTCACATGATTAAAAGTAGGGTAGGACGATGCTTATATGAGCTAATACCAATTTTAATCATAACCATTTTAAAAGCTAATATTTTACTTATATTTTAATTGTAAAAGTTATGACAATATTTTATTATGTTATCCACCATTTTTAAGGACTATCATATTATGTTCATTTAGTCAATAGTGTTTTAATTGGAGCTATTAAAACTTTAAATGAAGAGTACTAAGAATGAAGTACTCACGAAATACATGCATTTTGGATCCTCTTGTGGCGTACAGCACTTCTGTATACTTAATGAGTGTCCAGACAGATCGAAAGTGTCCGTAGTTTGTGAATACTTTATTCTTACCCAAGGAGGGCCATGTCAAAAGCGTCATGCTGCAGTTACTGCAGTAATTTCGTTTACCAAATTAGTCTATGCAGTAATTCATTTACAACAGTATTAGTTAACTGAGAGAGAATTAAAACAACATGTGTAACCCTGTGTCTCAATGCAGTCACCAAAGAAAACATAATGACTGGATTAGATTACTGCAGTAACTGCAGTAGACATACAATCAAAAGACTACTGCAGTAACTGCAGTAGACATACAATCAATAGATTACTTAACTGCAGTTGAGTTATTTCCACATGGTTCCTAAGTATATTAATAATAAAAGCATTATTTGATGTTCATTAAAAAAGACTTTTTTATACTTTTTTATACTTTGTTTCTCAAACCCTCCGATGCAGAAAATTTAAAGGATCTTAAAATTTTATTTTCTATTGACAACTGCAGTAACTGCAGTAGACATACAATCAATAAATTACTGCGGTAACTGCAGTAGAGTAATATCTACATGGTTCCTAAGTATAGTAATAATAAAATCAGTATTAATGTTCATTAACCAAGACTTTTTTTATACTTTTTTCATACCTTGTTTCTTAAACCCTCCGACGCAGACAATTTAGAGGATTTTAAAGGATCTTAAAATTTTATTTTTACCTGTTACTTATTTTTATATTTACCTGTAATAGTGAACACTTCAACATAAGTTTAAAATTTTGAATAAAATACAAAAAAAAAATGTTATTCCAACCCCTAATTTGCTGAAAATGTAAATATTCTGTTAATCATTATTTATAATATATGTTTTAAATAAATCTTTATTTTTATTTTATCCTCTGTTTTGTAGTAAAATATAAATTTTATTTTTTTTCCACCCCTTTTTAGCTGATTGTTTAAAAAATGAAACAAGGTATAAAAAAAACCTTTGCCTTAATTATTATACATACATGTTACTTTAATATACAGTATTTTTATTTCTTTTCTCATTATTTTTAATACATCAAATATAACGTTTTACGATTAGTTTAATTTTTTTATACTCATTCTGCCAATTGTTATAAGTGTCAACTGCGCCTGTGCATTAGGCCCATAAACAAATTATTAGTTTATGGCCGTACAGTTAAGGCAGGGAGACGTGAACCATAGCAAACAAAACACCACAGGTATATGTTTTGTAGTTTCTGTAGCCTTTGACACTTGGTCCGAGAATGCGTAGTTGAAATTATAAAAGGGCATATATAGAAACTATTTTCATGAATGGGCATTGCATGTTTATAAAATAAATACAATGTAATTATATAATTAATAATATTATTTATTTAAAGCATTCTGGCTGCATACACAAATCTTTAAGCTGACAGTAAGCCTTTCGTATTTATTTTGTTCCTTTATATCTAAATGCAAATAAATCAACAGAAATACTTTTTAATAAAGGTGCTTTATTAAATTACTTAAATAAGTTAGTTTAGAATTTAGTGTAAAGTGTATAAAACATAATGAAAATGTGCAAAATTGCTGGAAAAACGTTTATTTTTACATTCTATAAATAGACAATCCTAGAGGCATCTCTGATAAGCCTTTATCTAATGTCATTGCATATCTTGGTTGTTGCTGAATATAAAACAGCAAACTAGGACAGTCCTGAGTCAAAAAAAAAGGATTAGGACAATTTTGTTTATATTATTTAAAGGGTAACTCCGGGATTAAAATTGTGATGGAATTGACAAAATTACACAATGCTAAAGAATAGGAAAATTACAGATTTTGAAAGGGCTGTGTTGAAAAGCTATCAAAAAACACATTAAAAATTACCTGTTGTAGTGTAAATTTGGCTGATCATTCCATTTATGTGAGTTAGATTTGTAAAGTGATTTTGGTTTTAAAGCACAATCCTTTCAAAATCTAAAATTTTCCTATTCTTTAACACTGTGTAATTTGAGTAGTAAATCAACTTTTGATTTGGGACTCACTTTGCAACATGTTATTTGGCATTATATCATTGTCCAAATGTTGTGAAATTTTGTCAGTTAGGTCGCAACTACTTGTTTTACAGATTTGTCCATAAAAAGTTTAATCCTGGAGTTTTAAGGTAGTTGATTATGTAATGATTTATGATCTGTTTTGATAATAACTATTGTCTGCATTATTTTTTGTATTATTTAAGAAAAATCATTTTTATGAGTATGTTAGACATTAGTGTGTTTTCATACTAAAGCTTGCCATTATACCTTTGAATAGAAAAAATGGTGCAGTGTATACTGAGTTATGACTATAGCAAGGTAATTATATTGCTTTTGTGTAGCCTATTAAATGCCACACTAATTAGACCTGACCTTAAGCATATTCTGTAATCAGTATATGTAAACAATTCTCTTTCCACAGGGGAACTAAATATTTTGGGGCTAGTGTCAAACTTTTTTCCACTCAGAACTGTATCTATGATAAATCCCAATAAAATAAAAGTTTGTCATAGTAAAAAACAGCAAAGTATTTCCAAGTATTTTAAAGTTATTTTTAGGATGATGATCTGAAATTTTGTAATGTTTATTATTTGTAAAGACAATGGTAATAATATTAGCTGCTTCAAGAAGCATAGTTTGCCAAATAATATCCCTAGTATTATTAGTATATAACATAACTTAACATTATCAGTACTGTAAATACTACATGTTACAATTATATATTTTGTATATTATAATCTGTCGATATTTAATTACATGATTTTTAAAATCATTTGTAAAGTTTAAATCACAATCAATTTGATTAAATATTAGTCTTTTAATCTGTCTTCTTGAGTTGTTTTGTTTGTTTCATTCTTCACACTTTGTCTTACTGAACAGAGGCCTATCCAGGAATCGCCGAACAGAGGTGCTGAAACTCCCATGCAAAAAAAAAATGTTTGTTATCTCCCCTATCTGGGGGTGCTTATATTCTCTAAAGGGGTGCTCAAAGCCTCAAATTTCATAATTATATTCTAATTTTATTTTTTTTCGACCTCGGTAAGTGGGTGTGTGGGCAAGTAAGAGCCCTCTCCCCTTGATATGGCACTATCATAAAAATTTTAAGTTTCTTTTTCTGTACAGTTGAACTTCCCTGTGCGGACACCTCCCATAGCGGACACTAATTTAAAGACCCGTTTTTCTTCCTATCTAATCAGTGCATTTGGTACCTCTCGTAAGCAGAGACATCCTGCAAGCGGATTTGTCTTCAAATTTAGATTTTTTGTATGCTAATTTACCTCCATTACCTTACCATAAGTGGACATCCCCGGAAAAGTTAGTGATTTTTTTTGTACAAAAAATATAAATTTCTGTACAAAATCGTCACTATGATGGCTTAGAAACCTTTTACTGAACCAATCCTAAAAATGATAAACAATATTTAACAAAATATAGAATTTGGTGTCGAGATATTTGAGAGGGCGTTTGTGTTTAGAAGGCCGTGAAATGTGAGACATAAGTATACATAATTTTACAACTTTGGCCCTCTATCGGCCGAAATTCTTGTAAGCGGACATACAGTATCTCATAAGCAGACACTTTTCTCGGACCCGAGGGTGTCCTCTTATGGGAGGTTCAACTGTATTTGGTGTTGTTAGATGCCTGCTGTTTTCAAAGTGTGTAAACTAATCCTGAGCTTATTTCCCGTTTCTATAGCATGAAGCAAATGAGAGCCACTGGTGGCGCAATGATATCCCCGATGGGGACCATGGTCCCCAACAGGGGGCCAACCAGGGGCGGATCCAGGATCCACCGAAACAGGGAGGGCACCCTTTCCAATGTCCAGGTGGGAGTGTTTATTGGTTTGATTTTGACAGGAAAAAAAAACGTTATTTCCCCATTTTACGTGCCCAAGTAGCCTGTTTTTCCTCATTTGTAGGTCTTATTTTTTATATTCAGGGTCAATAATAGAATATTCTTTATGCTTTTCCCAGATTTATTTTATTTTTTTGGGGCATTGATCCTTGTATATTTTTACTGGTGATGGTGCTCTTAGAGATTTTGGAAAGCCCTAATACATTTTGGTGGATGCTACAGCACCTTGTGAAAACAATGGCTCTACCACTGGACTTGGACTGGGAAAGACTTTGGACATAAATGCACTTGGATTAACTTGTATGGATTTGGAACTGATAAAGCGAGTTCATATATCTCTTTTCATGGACAAATGGTGTGCCCCTCCTCTTCTAAATCTGCCTGCCACCAATCTACTCTCCTTTGCTGTGTTTATGTACTTTTTTGTTGTCCGGATTGGCCTGCTTTTACAGTGGTCCACCTCCAGCAGAAATTTAAACAAATGTTTACGTATCCACAAGTCCTGATAGTGCTACTAGTCTGGACAGTGTCTTCATTATACCTCATTAAAATGACCCTGTACAATAGCAGGAGGTCACTCAGTGAGGTGTGCTGTCCCGCTGGGTTCCAAATGTTGTCTGCCTGTGCTAGTCATGCTCCATGGCTATTGGAAGCTCGTTAAGGGATGATTAATCTCTAGGGCTTACGGGATCCGGGCAAAAAGTTACGAAAACGTACCCTTTGTCTCTTTAATTACCTTCCTACTGTATTATGTCAGAGTTCCCAAGTTTCTATGATTGTCCTTCAGTCATCTTCAAGTTGACCACCCTTTGAAAAAATAACTCTGTTAACATAGTAGATAATGGTAGTGACAAGGTAGATAAAGGTAGTTAACATGGTTAACCCTATAAAAACTACCATATCAAGGGATACTACCAAGGATATGGTCAGCAATGATCTAAGTATACATAGGAAAATACAGTCATTATTTAGAATAAACCCTTAAGGCATTGATAACATTAAACAGACAGGGTAATAATACTACCTTACTAGGTAGTTCTCCATGGTGCTAGGTAGATCTCCCTAGTAATTTAACATGGTAGATCAGAGGGTGTTATTTTTTGTTTAGGCAAATAGAGCACTTTTTTTTAAACCTTGGCTCAGTTAGTCGAAAAATCTTTTTTTATTTAGTAGGAGTTTAGCATCCGTTAATATATTTTTCAAAGACTAATATTTTTCATTTCCTAATAAATTTTGCAGTTAACATTTTATTTGTTACATTTTCGGAATAACTGTATGCATTTCTCACAATTTCTGTGATAATATTATCTATTTAGTAAGAAATTGGGATTTGTTTTTTTAAGGCAGATTCTAATTTTCAAGATTTTGGGCACTCTGGTCTGCTCTGGGTAACAAATATTTTTTTATAAATTAGGTCTTATTAGGTTAACCTTTGAAAAAATAACACCCTCTGACTAGATAAGTCTACCATGTTAAATTGCTAGGGAGATCTACCTAGAACCACAAAGAACCTAGTAAGGTAGTATATTAGGATTATATCAGAAGTTAAAGGATAAAATTAAAACAACTGAAAAAGATTGGAGAGCTGAAATCAATAAGGTTAAAGAAAAAAGTAAATCATGTGATAGCGCATGTAACACTTTCAACAGCGAACTTCAGCATATAAAGCAAAATATTAAAAACCTTACGGAAAAAGATAAACAGGTGGCATTTTTACAAGATCAGTTGAGCTTAACTAGAAAGAAACTTGATAAAGCGAAAGACGCCGCCTATGAAGCGAAGGTATCACAAGTAGCAATTGATACATCTGACTTCGTCAGGATTTCCAGATCGAAACTTACAGATAAACGCTCTTATGCTGAAATTGCTGCCAAGTCGCCACTAATAAAACCCCCAAAAAAACTCACTGTGTCTGTTATTGGTAACTCGCACCTCAATAGTATTGAAGCCCAAAGACTTGTACCTGGATCTGATGTTAACGTGTGTCAAGCATTTACTATTTCTGAAATTAAATGCAAATTAGCAGAACAACAAGTGACACCTGATTGTGTGATAATCCATGAAATTACCAACTCAATTAAATGTATGTCAGTTGAAGACTGTACAAATTCACTATACGAAACCGTTAGCGATTTTGCGAAAAACAACCAAAACACTAAATGTATTGTATCGCTAGGTGTACCGCGTGTCGGACCTTTAAATCATAAAGTCGAACTTGTTAACTGCCACATTAAACATAAAATTAATAGCAGTAACATTGAAAACCTAACATTTTGTGATCACAGTAATTTTACAAGAAATGGTGAGATTATCGGCAAGTTAATGGCCAATGATGGATACCACCTCTCTTAGCAAGCAATTTGAGAGGAAAAACTGAAAAAGTGTTGGGTCTTCGCAGAAAGCAACCACTAAACAGATCCAAATACAGACGCTAAGATGATACCATTTTAACTTTTTTATTTAAAACATTTTAATAGCTTTATTGTCAATATGGAGATTGTTTATAAAAGTTCAATTAGAATTTGTTGTTGGAATATTGATGGGCTTTATAAGCGAATTAACGGCACTCGGGAATCAAAACTCAGCTTTAATGAAAATCAAAACTCAGCTTTAATGAAGTCTCAGATGGGCTGTGTTCCTTTGATATATTTTGCCTTTGTGAAACTCATTCCGACTGTAATGATTCTATGTCGCTTAATGGCTATAGCATCTTTCAGAATCTTAGACCAAAAACTCCAAGAGCCCCACATGCTTTTGGAGGGTTGGTAGTCGGGGTCAGACTGGACATTCTGAAAGGGTTAAAGTCATTGATGTAAAGTGTAGCGAGATTATGTGGTTAAAATTATGTAAACAGTTTTTTGGTTTAAAAGAAGACATTTATCTATGCGTAACTT
>JAOTQE010032786.1:0-21733 GCA_025631205.1 Nesometra sesokonis
GCGCCCTGCGTTGTTACAGAAATTTCCACGCGAATTATTCGAGTGTTCTATCTTTACTTTCTATAATCTTTGGTTTGGCAGCATTTTGATGCTTCACAAATGAAAACAATGGCAAAAACGGAGGAGGAATAATTCAACAAAAATGGCTAAATATATATAACAAAATACTTAGATGGTAAAAACGAAGCCTACTCACAATATGCACGTCAGGCAGTTTGTAGGCGCAGGCAGCAGCTCAGCTTTTTGATGTCGACCTTTTCCCATAAGACACAGCGAATTTCGGCCTGTCCACTGCAACCAATAGGTGGCGCATTGTATTGTGATTCTACCGAATTGAAATCCAGAGTTACAGACAATACTAATAAACATAATTATGTTACAAAACCAAAACAACGAATGCAACTGTGAAATGGTTAGACCTTTAAAGTAAAAATATAATTACACTCTTAGGTTACAAAAAACACTACACATAAGTCTAAGTCTGATTATCAATATACAATATTTGTACACTATGAACCCGTAATTGCGATTTGACCGTTAAACATCAATAGTGGTGTAAGGACCAATCCAATTCGTGCAAGTTCTACAGATTTTATACGATAATTCACAATTGGTAGAGCTTTCATATGATACCAACATGATTATGTTTGAATTTGTTTGATTTAATTTTAACAAATTAAAAAAAAAAAATGTACATTGTATTCATAATTATTTAACATGATTCAGTCTATGTATCCACGTCGAAGTTCTCTCTGGTCATGGGGCCACTCTATTCTCACCCATAGATTTTCTTCATTAGTACATCTACTCCTATTTTGATGACAACATCCCTCAAAGTTAGTCCATACATAGCTACCGTACCTTGACAAGTACAGTAACATTATTAACAGGGGTCACTCTATTGCCACCCTTAAATTGATTTTCTTCATAAGTACTTCTACGAATGAATGGCTTGTTGGAACGTCATTGTCCAGACCCGGTAACGTGCTATTACTGTAAACGTTTGGGAAATTTCCCATATCAACAACATCCATGGGGCCTACAGCCAGAATTGTGATGCCAGCGTCTCCCTCAACGTTTGTACAAAAGCTGCTGTAACTTGACCAATGGATATTGCAGTAACCTACATTGATAATGTAGTGTAACATTATTAACATTACTGTGCAACCGTTTTTCTTATTTTTTTTTTGTAAAATAATTTCAAATTATTTTCTAACATCTCAATTAAATACATGATACGTGCTCCATTATCTTCTGTCAAACCACCTCATATGTAGTTCCGTTGCCTATAATGGATGCAAGATGCACTTCTGTTGCATTTAAACCTCCGAAAAGAGGAAATATTCTTTGTATTTTATTCTTTTACTCTGTGTACTGGCGATTAATTACGTTTGCAGGATCTGGCATTGAAGGAGGGGGACGGAACATTATTCCGAAGGCCCATTGGTCCGAAGGTCCATTGGTCCGAAGGCCCATTGGTCCGAAGGCCCATTGGTACGAAGGTCCATTGGTCCGAAGGCCCATTGGTCCGAAGGTCCATTGGTCTGAAGGCCCATTGGTTCGAAGGTCCATTGGTCCGAAAGCTTAAAGTTAAGACCAATTTTCGGACCAATGTACCAATAACCGAAGGTCAATTGGTCCGAAGGCCCATTGGTCCGAAGGCCCATTGGTCCGAATGTCCATTGGTCCGAAGGCCCATTGGTCCGAAGGTCCATTGGTCCGAAAGCTTAGGTTAGGACCAATTTTCGGACCAATGGACCTTCGGACCAATGGACCTTCGGACCAATGGACCTTCGGACCAATGGACCTTAGGGCCAATGGACCTTCGGACCAATGGACCTTCGGACCAATGACTAGTCACCATTGACATCACCATAGACACTAACTGTTACCAGTGCGTACAGAAAAGTTGTGCGAAGGAACGTAAAACGCGCGCGTGCATGATTAACAAATAGCAGCGCCAGTTTGTGCCTCCACGCGCGTATTACCGTCTTTGTCTTCGTGGTGTCTGGTAATGTAAATGTGCACGCATTTTACATGGATTTAAATCGTGAGTGCAGTTGAACCTCTCAAAAGCAGACACCCACGGGTGCGGAAAAAGTGTCCGCTTACGGGAGGTGTCCGCTTACGAGACTTTCGGTCGATAGAAGGAAAAAGTTGTAAAATCACGTACACTTACTTATGTTCAATATTTCACGGCCTGCTCAACGCAAATGATCTCTCAAATTTTTAGACACCGCATTCTATGTTTTATTCAATATTATCATCATTTTTTAAGATGAATTGGTTGAGTAGGCCTAATTATTAATTCAGCCATTAGAGTATAAGGATGTTATGCAGAAATTTGTATTCATTGTACAAAAACTTCACCAAATTTTTCAGGATAGCCGTTAAATGAGGGGTATACTAACATACACAAAATCTAAATTTCAAAACCAAAGTGTTCGCAACTGTTTAGATAGGAAGCATAAACGGAGTTTTAAATTGGTCTCCGTTATGGGAGGTGTCTGTTTACGAGAGGTGTCACCACAGGGAGGTTCAAATGTACTAAAACTCTACTCACGAAAGTAGAATTGCTCAGAAGAATAAAAAGGCTTTCAATCAAAATGAAGTTCTAAAAAGCTTTGCAAATAGTAACTGATTTCTAAAGGTAATTAACTAATCAACTTCAAGTAAGAAAGTATAATGCAAACTCCAAGCAATGAAATAAACGTCATCGGGACAGGATTCAATATTTCAACATAAATTATGTCGTCATCAGTAATAAGGGAGGTGGCCGCTTATGTCATCATTCCTGATGATGACATAATTCATGTCGAAATATTGAATCCTGTCACGATGGCGTGTATCTCATTGCTTGGAGTATGCATTATACTTTACTGATTCCGTACTGGAAATCAATGATATTCTAAGAACACTTTATAAAGTTCACTTGTTTATTTACTAGCGATGTTACAATATAGGCTAATCACACTATTTGTTAAAGAAATATTTCAATTTCCAACAGCATTGCCCTTAAAACTTTAACAAAGTAGTCGAAATAGAAATTACACGCCGAGATTTATAAATAACAAGCAAAGACTCTTTATATTTTTCCCCCCGCGGAAGTTAATTGAGAAGGCAATTTAGAAACAAGGAATGGTTTGCGGGACTAATTGACGTACTATGATCAATAAAGTCGTTGTAAAGGGTAGAAATCAGTTCATTAAGGGTTTATAATGGTCGCTGACTGCCAAACATATCACTTATTTCCCCAAGCTTTGAATTTTATATTACTGGCGGAAATTCCACGCGTATTGCACTTATGGGGGTGACCAGAGTAAACATGGAAAAACAACCATATTCAAATCAAAACAGATAATTGAATCACTGTCGGGAGAACGTTGTGTTGATTGGAAACAAATGGCGAGTGGGGATGAGTTACATAGACACACCGTAATAAAACTATGTTAATAAAACATTGACGTAAGAGATAAATGTAACAAAACAATAACATGATATATTTTAGTATTGTATTACTGTTATCTAAATGTGTTCCAAATGTTAGATGGCAGTAATTTGCAATTCTTGCATGCAAATGCTTAAAGTTTGAGATTAGAGTTAATCAATGAGAGTCTATATTAATATAGTTTATGATATACAGTACACCACCAAGTATTATTAACCCAACAATTAAATTTGAGACTTGGTTTAGAAATCATTATTAAAAAAACAAGGCAATTTTATCCTAAAGACCACTTAATGACATTTGATCCCAATTTTAGATCAAAGTGGTGTATATTTATGTTTAGGGTATCATTCCTGATAAATACTCAATTGGACCATTTTGAACATTTAACCGTATTGATCTTAATGGTTCTTAATGATACTACGTGGTGGACCTTTCCTATTACTCTACTTACTACAACCACCCCTCCTAGTATACTCATACTTTTGGAGTTTTTTGGAGGTCGGATTTTACCAGAACCAGAACCTACTTGATGCCAAGTCCTGATCAGTGCCAAACCTCTGAAGGGCATAGACACAGTTGGTTCTTACATTGTTTGGAAATTTAAAGTCAACCAGCAAAATAGCTTTCGAGTTACGGATGCAGCCAGACACAAAACAGTCAGACAGACGGACAGACAGACATACACACGGAACTCATTGCAATGCTCTATTCCCACGGAAAGTTTATAGTGCTTTGTATGTTTTGTTATTTTAAGAACTTCAACTAGATCAGTAACTTTCAGCCCTGCCCAGTTCCTAGTTTTTGTAACCAAGAAAAGGTAGAAGACACAACATCAAAAGATTAGAATCCAACATTCATGAGATGATGGGGATCAAATACTGATAAATATCCTTTGACTACAATTAAAAAGAGTACTAAAACACGCGAAATAAAAAGAGCGAATCTAAGGTTGGTTTGGTAGGGGGGGGGGGTGTTGCAGCGCACCCGTGTCCCCTTTTGACTTGGCAGAATATTTCGACCCGAAAATTTATTAAACACTATGCCGCTAACGTGCACGAGAGAGCATCTATAGAGAAGTATTTTCTGGGCCATAGGCGGCCCTGCACCAACGCCTACCGTCAGTAATATACGATCTCACACCTGTACTTGTTCAACTTGGCATCGGGCCGCCAAATCCAGCTCTTCGAGATCTCCTCTTGAATAAACCAAACTATACTTGTTTTTAGTTTTAGTTTAGTTTTGTTTTTCCTTTTTTTGCTTATGAAAATTTACCGAGATCACCCCACTTCGGTACAAAACAGGGCGGCCCTTAAACCCATAAAAACATAATACTGGATCAGCCGGTGGTAAGACTCGGTAACATCAGTGGTTCAACATTGATTATCGAGATAAACTGAGATCCGAAAGGTCCACTAATCAACTTCAAGTAAGAAAGTATAATACATACTCCAAGCAATGAGATACACGCTACCGTGACAGGATTCATTATTTCAACATAAATTATGTCATCATCAGGAATGATGATGACACAATTTATGATGATGACATTATTTATGTCGAAATATTGAATCCTGTTAGATGGCGTGGAGTATGCATTATACGTTCTTAAGCTCAGTCAACACTATTAAACTTATTTGACAAAAAACTTTGATCAAATCCACATGGTAATGAAATTTCTATGTATGGTCATGGTGTGACATCATCATGACCATATTTTATGAGATGAACTGAGGTGATTTTATTTCAAAATATCAACACCAATTATAACTAATCACAATCATTAATCATAAAACGTGTCCTGCTTGATCGTCCGAACTCGTCACCATTAATCACTTATGGGCTGATGTACTTCGGTCAATTTAAGTTATTAAAACAATCCAAATTAATTGTGAATTATGATTAACTGCGTCGTAATACTCATGGGTATATCGTGTTGATGAACGAAAGAGATACTGCTAAAATTAGGATCTAAAAATAGTTGTGTTGTGTAAGAGCAACATTTGTATTTTAATGTGGGTCGGCCCGTCAACCGGGATATCTTTTTTTTTTTAAATAGGTCCATTTGTTTTTGCAGTTTGCTTTTTTTCAGAGAGGCGGCATCAGGCTATTTTTGGAACAGCGTAATGTACATGTAACAATTTATTTTATAACTTTATGTACTTCGTATTTTAGGATAACTTTGTTTTAACTAAAAAAGCTGGTACCATTACAGAATCACTAAAAAAGACGCTGACCCTGGTTTTCGAGATTTATGTCTGTGCGACTTTAGAAACACAACTATTTTGTACTATACAATTAACGGCTTTCCATTTTGATCTTTATTCAAACAGTTTTGACAGGCGACGAAACATTGTTAGGCCCTCAAACAAATTCAAAGTAAGTATATTAGTAGAATTATTGGTGCAGCGGGTATGGCTACCGCTGTGCAATTATTTTGGAGTGATTAAACAAAAAAGAGGAAAAAGATGATCTGTAATGTTATTTTTTGTTCTATACGGTATTATTCTAATTTGATTCAGTTGGGTGGATTTAAAGGGCCCATTTTTGTCAAATACAGGCATACCTATCGTTAAATGGTGCTGGACAATCTTCGATGGACACATAGACCCCGGAACCATCCGGTTTGCAGTGTCACTATGGGTTTAAAAAATGCATAATTTAGAACCAGATTACCGCCGGTCTTTTATGTTATTAGGTCTAAATCATGCATTTATGGATATACTTAATATATATTGGTATTGTTATTGTTGGCCATTTATAGAGCGCATAATACAAAGTATGCGCTTATACAAGTGTCTTTAAAATACAGAGAACAAAACAGGAAAAGAAAAAAAGTACGAACAAAGAGCTAACAGTTAAAATGATCTAAATAAGTGGGTTTTGAACCTATCCTTGAAAATAGAGGAGGCTCGCGGACAATAGCAGGATGACCATTCCAAAGCTGAGGGCCAGCAATCATAAAAGTCTTTTCACCACGGGTTTTCAAATGGCAAGGTGGAATATAAAGAATAGTATGATTGGGAGAAGGTCTGAGAGTACGAGAACAAGTAGAAGAAAGTTGTTGAATTAGATTGGATATGTACATAATTGGCTGGGAATGAAGAGATTTATAAATAAAGTGTAGTACGGTGTCTTGAACACAATACGGTGTTTTACGGGAAGCCAATGGAAGGCATGAAGAGGGGTGTCATGTGCTGACGGTAAGGCACAGGGGCGGATCTAGACATGTACTGTGACCTTCGCAAAACCCACGTGAAAAAGCTAGGGTCCTGGGGTCGCTTAGGGCCCCTGTGGTAAGGTACCAGAGTCTGAGGTCGTCTGACCTTCGCAATGGCGAACGGTGCGAAGGTCTGGATCCGCGCCTGGCATCCCACAACAAGACGAGCAGCAACATTATCTGAAGTTCCTCATCAACTCGGTCCCTATCCGATTCGTTTGTCTCCGTTAAACGTTACATGTACACCGTGTCTGTAATTCGTTAATGGTCGTTTTGTCTTTTGTTCGATTTTATTGTCTCTCCGTCTAGGCTGGCTTACCACAAGACTTCGTCTTTTTTGGCTGCTGCCCTCTTCCAATATTGGATTATCTAGTCATGTTATTATTATATTGTAAATACAATGCATTCATTATATTATTGGAAGAAAATAAATGTTTTGTTGAACTTGAACTTGAAAGTTGAAGTTCCCTAACTAGAGTACTTAGAAGATCATAGAGAACACCACTTCAAGTCTAGATGTTATAAGAGCATGGACAAGCTTTGTGGCTGCATCTTTGTTGAGAATTTTTATACATAGATACTGTATTCATTAGTCAATATTTAATTATCTAACAAAACTTAATTAGTTGACTGGTTTTCATGTGGTAAAAATTAGTACCAAAGTAGGTACCAACTTTACATACCATTGAGTAAAGCATCTAGAAGGTATGCGGGATTTACTGTAAATATCCCTTACGTGAATGTATATATAGTTGATATTGTCTCAGAGAACTGAAAAGAGCCATAGAGTCCACATGAGCGGGGTAAGACATTTTTTGCATCAATTAAATCTACACCCAGAAAAAAACAACTTGACACTTCAGAACAAGAAATTCAGCCTCTTAAACAATCTCTGTTTTACAAAATCTGTTTTCATATTATGGAGAACCTACAAATAGGTCTTGCAGTATTTTGGACTCATGAAGACCACAGAGAACATCCCGTAGTCAAGGTTAAAGAAGTACCATTCAACTTGATTCAATAAAACTTACGCTGCGAAGAGTCCAGACAAGGCAGTAAATAATGACAATACAGTATTCACATTTCCAGAAAAACGTTGTGAAAAAGTTTAAACTCACCCATTGTGTCGTTTAGACACACAATTGAACAGATAAAAACAAAACGTACTCATGCTTCTGAGCAGGAAAATATCATAGAGAGAGCATGTGTAATGGCTAACAATTTACTACAATGGTCCAGTTTTCTGTAGGTGAAGGTGTGTTCCTAGTCGTGGGGGTCTTGGCATAGGTAAAGCGTTGAAAGTAGTGAAGGTAACCAAAACAGTCACAAACAAACAGCCTCTTTACTTTTCATAGTAAAAAAGGAGAAGTGGAAGTAAAACAAGACACCATTTATGTCTGTAAAAGCAAAGGGAAAAGATTGAACAAATGTTGTCTCCGTAGATGAACATTTAACAGCATCCAACAAACTAGTGGATTTTTTTCAAGGAAAGCTAAAACGGAAGAGGATAATGATGCCACCACTGAAGAAGAGGATACACAGAGCTGTAAGTAAAAGACCATTCCTTGCTCTACAATATAAGCAGTTAAACATCTGTAAATGTATGGAAAATGTTCATCTATTAACTAAATATATATGGCATTTGTAGTATTAAAAAATACCATTTCTAAACTCAACAAAAGTAGAAAGGTTCCGTACATTTCAAATTAAAGATACAAAATATAGAAAAAGGATACCTTTCGGAACAATTACTCTGCACTTGATTTCGTTGTGAACAGGTTTCGGTCATATCTCATGGCTGTGATTTACCACTGCGATACAAACATTTAAGAAATTAATGGTTAAGTGTTCCCAAAACTAAAACTCGGATTTAACGAATTGTAATATTTTAGTATACAATTAGGCATATATAATGTTTTGAATTGTTTTCATATGTGTAATATATACGGTACACTGTGAGAAATAACAATATTACTGATCTCTTAAACACGTCACGGAATCGTAAACAATAGGCCTATTCATATTTTATTTATAAACTTTCAACCGATGACATAAAAATGGTTGGTTAAGTGTTTCCCAAACTTCCACTCAGATTAAACACATTCTGATACTTTAATCTACAATTATATAATTATTTTGATTTAGTTTCATGTGTGTAATATATACGGTACACTGTACTGTGAGTAATAGTACTGATCTACATATCTTTTAAACACGTCACATCACCTAAAACAATATTCATCTTTTATTCATACACGTTCGTGAAATACAAAATTTCTTTTTTTAATAATACATAATGTCTACGACTACAATGTGTAAACAGATGAGTATATAATTGTAGAATACAGCGAATATTTTAAGAAAATGTCATGGGAAAATTGTGTGTCATGGAAAAATCCTACAATTTTCCCATTACTAAGAAGTTGAAAAACGCTAATTTTGAAGTAAACTTTCTAAGGCGGCATTTTATTATCTAAACTGTTTTCTTCTTTTCTACTAAATAGAAAGTGTGATCAACATATTTTCACAAGAACAATTAATGTTGAGCGTTACCATGGAATTTATAAGGTTTTAAATTTGGGCCTAAATTAAAATTATCAAAATATATAAAAACACCCCTATTTCAAATAAATTGTACAGTCCGTTTCTGTAACCAACTTACAATTTCTTGCTTGTCGCTTGTTAACTATTATTTAAATTATCTTACTTCATTACTGATTTTGTTATTTTATGTCAAAGATATACTAAAGCAAATTTAAAGATATTTTGCGTTAGAAATGATGTAAAAATCGTAAAATAGTCAAAAATGGGAAAAAGACCGTTGCTATGACAACGAGAGATGAAACACTAAACCAAGGCCATAAATGTTTGTTATACCCAATGTTTTTCCACCACACTGGTTTTAAAGAAAATCTATTTTTTGTCCGCCATAGGGTCGATATTTACAGACAACCTGTCTTAACTGCGCATGTGCAATATTAAGGTCAAGTCATAAAACGACGGCAATATTATTTTCCTTGACTTTTATTGTAAGCCGCGTGCGTCGTTTTATGTTAAAACCGTAAAATTATCTATCTTCGTTAATACTGAGTAACTTGAATAGTAGACCCACATTTACTTTCAATTTATAAAGCATAATTTGATGGTATTCTATGACCGATTCTGGGTTTATCCCATTGATGTTGGTTTTGTTAGTTTGTTTATTTTCTAAAATGTATGTACACGTTTCTTCTTTTTTTCATAACAATTTTTTTTTCTTATTTGTACTTCTTTGCAATTCCAAGTGTAATTTTTGTGTGGTTTTGCAAAATAAATGATTGATTGATTGATTGATTGTCATTTTATTTGGAACTAACTTTGCCATTTGTCTCACTGTCGAACTATTGTGAATTTTTATCAGCGATGTTGCAACTTATTGGTCTATAAATTTATCTATAAAAATTGTAATCCAAGACTTCCTAGACGATTTTAAACAAGGTTAGCGTCAACCGCCCCTTGTGAGATTGAAGACACACTGCGCTATCCATCCCGGAGGTGCAAGGATATGGATAGAAATTAACCGATGGCCTCTCTTTGATAAAACAGATAAAAAGCATGTATCTTTTGGAAGGCAAATGAGCACCTAACATTAATTTTATATTTTAAATTATTAAATATTGCACATGGGAGACTATTTTATAGCTTTATAGTATCAACTTTGATTTAATAGAAACTATTAAGTACTAATGTTCAACATATTTTTTTTAGGCTGTTCCTTGGATTCAACTCAAAAATATGTTGTACCATAGTAACCCGAAATTTAAAAATGGTCAATTTTTTTTCAAATTTTATTTTTTATGCAGTTTATACATACAACTTTCATACTAACTTAACGATTTTCAGATATATGATCAAAACATGTTTTAAAATTGCAATTTAAAATGACCTTGCTTAGTCAATGTATACGGATAAACAATTTTCAAATGCAGTTTTCTCAAAACTTGAATTTTGAATTTTCGAACTTCGATTGTGCATAACTTCGCAAGGAAACATTGTGTGAAACTGATTATTTTGCATGTTAAAGATAATAATGTGTAGTTTTATAATCTACAAAAAACTCAATTTTCAATTTTTCGACTTATGTCTCATTTGGCTTTACAAATTGTAAAGCAAACTTACCAACCTTAAATTTGTAGGCCGAACGGTTAAGGCAGGGGAACCATGGACCATGCTTAAATAACAGCATGGGTTCGAGGCATGCTCATACCATTGTCCTGGTGATGGAACAAGTCTTCTCGGATAAGGACTATAAACCGTAGGCCCAGTGTACAGAAACGGTTTGTGTGCACTATAAAGAACCCAGTACATTTTTGAGATGAGTTGGCGTTACCCCGGTGTACTGGTCCATACATCCCATACTGTGGACAGAAGAATGTAGCGCTCGTTTTACGGGCAGCAGGACACGACGGGACCCTTAGGGGCGTAAAAAGTTAATGTTGAACGTGTAACATCTGGGCCACAGCGCCTTGAGACTGTATTGTGTTAAGGCGCTATATAAAAATAGATTTATTATTATTACTATTATTAAATCTACACTGGTTGTCGGTTGTTGTTCATTTATGTATATTTACCAGTAAATATATACATTAGCAATTTTACATCGAAGGATCTGAAGCGATAAATTATTTGGTTGTGTTATATATCAATCGTAATTACTCAAAACACTCTGTGAACATTATTTTTAGAAGAACTTTTTTCAGCTTGGTATCATCATCACTATAGCAAGCTAGTTAATTAAGCATCCAAGCAAATTGTTTGTGGACGATGGGAGTGTGGGAAGATAATTAAGTGCCTTGCATTAAATGAATTCCGACATGCTTGAGAGATGCCTCGATCGCGCATTAGTGATACGGACAGCAAATCATAGACCTACCGGTGTTTCATCCTCTTTATTAAGATGATGATATTTGGAATTATGGGATACGGAAGGAATGTGTAAACTTCATGTGCACTGTGGAAATTTAAATTACAATCAACCTTTTCTGTAAACATGTACATTTACGTGTCCATTAATTGGTATTATTTTTTATTTGACGTATATAAAGTCTAATGAACCTAACTGAAAGTAACAATGAAGGTGGAGTATTTTGATAGAAAAGTACAGTACAACGTTCATTTACATTTTTATGCCATCAACACAGAGTTAATGGAAACGATCTTCACAGCTAACCTGACAACAACCCATTCGAGTCAAATTATTAAGTACAAAAATAGTCTCTTAATGTAAGATTTCAAATTCACTCCAAACGGGTGAGACCACTTACACTTTCGCTGTGAATTTTTGAAAATTTATTCCACAAGAGTTAATTTGTAATGCTGATAATTTACTCTTTAAGAGTGATCTATTGGGTTACACTCACTCTTTTAAATTCACTCATTTACATTGAGAGAGAGCAATCCTACCCTTTCATGTAATCATTACACATAACATTTCTGGTACTATATCGTTGAATACTTGATAAATCAACAAAAATGTTATTAAGGGTTTGATAAATTACTGTCATATTTAAATATAAAATCCAAGTTCTTTCTTGTGAATGCATATGTTTATTATAATAATTATCTATTATTTACAAACACATTCAAAATATTTAGTTTTTTAAAGTCTTTTAGTATGACATAAATAATGAGCTATTGATATAATTCGTATTGGCTTCTTTTGTGGTTTAAATATTTTGCAGTTTAAACACCTTATTGTAATAAATCAGTAATTCAAGTAAGTCTTATACTCTAACGCATAACTTTCCAGATAAATGCCCTACTCCTTTGCAATAATGTATTGTAATGTGACTTTTAAGTAGGTCTATTATATGTTTAAATTGTACAAAAAATGAGAATGATTGTATTTTACATGTTTATCTTGTTTTTATGTTGTATAGCGTGACTTTAAACTGTAGTGTACAAACGAAACACTTTCAATATTGTATTACTATTGAAAAAAAATAAATGCTGTCGAAGAGCAATGCTTTATTAGTAAAAAAAATCTTTTGGTTTTCTCAAAGGCGCCAAACTGAAAGAAAACAAATCTTATATAAGTTCATTTGTGATGTTTAGGCGATGCGGTCGTTCACTTATATTGAATGAATGTTCTGCAGTATAAAGCTCTTCTCGTTAAAGACATTTGGGAATTGGTATTCTAATATTCAGTCAATGAAACTCATTATTTGACAATTCGGGAATGTTGTTTAGGTATAAAGAAAACATAAAAGGTAGTTGTACTGCAAGGAAATGTCATCCTACTTATCAAATTGGCCTACAGTTATGACTTGTTTTTTGAGCTGAAAGATTTATGATGATTTTCTTTTAATTTCTAAAAAGTGATGACGTCGAATCTTTTAAGGATAATATCTGTGTGTTACCTAGGTAACAATCAATATGTGTATTGTATGTAGGCGAGACTGATACAAGCCTCATCTTTTCTTACTTATATACCGCGCATGCTAATGGTTTGTATGCCTCTAGGAAATAGTTGGGGATAATGCTATGGGGATACTAACAAAACAACAATCTGTCAATAATAGATACAATGCATCGTAGATTACTGACCTAAATGTAATTGTCTAGGCTTCGTTCATGATAAACAACCCGGCTTCTTTATTTCGAACTTCTGTGGGCGAATGGTTTCGAAGCGGATCGACCGGAGCTAGAAAGAGGGGGCGAGATGCCAAGTTGGACAAGTGCAGGTGCACCTGTGACATTTTAACCGCAATCTGATGGCAATAGGTGTTGGTAGAGGGACCGGGCAAATTGTTCTCTATACATGGTCGTTTGTAATTATTCTGCCAATTGAAAATTGGAAGGGGATTCTCTTTCGATCCATGCCTGAAATAAATTTTGATTTTGCATGGCCACTACACTCAAGCATCAACATTGTTTAAGTTTTAAGATGGTATCTGTATATCGTTCATAACCTCTTCAATACATCCATTCGTAGAAGTTATGAGTTATGGTGAAATTCTACCGTCTCGAGCGTTATTGAACACTCCAAATTTTCGTGGATGGTGCTCTATAATCGATCGATTGATTGGTCGGTTGGTTGGTTTGTTGGTTGGGTGTTGATTGGTTGATTGATTAATTGATTGAATGTTCATACTAGGACAGACTAACTTGGAACGGAAATATAATTTGGAAAATTCGTCGTTTGATACACTACAAAATATGAGTACAGAGACAGCAAAACGTATTAAAATATACACAAAAGACAACAAAGTATACAGATAAAAGGATATACTGGAAATGCATTATTCGTTAGTTCCTTGCACGTAGCATAGGACATTGTTCACCTGTATAAAGGCCTCTGACTCATCTACATTATAATCTACATCAAAAGTCTTCAAGAAGGAAACAATTTCAATCTGAGTCGGGTAGCGCAGTTTGTTATTGTGGATCCTGTGGTCAAAAACGTTAATTATAGGGGTCTACTGTGTAACTTATGTAACTTGTGGTTTCATAAAGAATGCACGGCTGTTCCAAACATACAAATTAAGCCAGGCGCACTCAATTCTTTACACCCAGTGACGAGTAAGAAAAAAAAAAACAACACCCCATTGCAACAAGCATAACGCACGCCGTTGAAACTTTTGTAAAAATATCTCGTATAAAATGTCCAACCAACTAAACGCTTTTAGGAGCATAAGTATGTTTTAGATTACTTGCTCATACGTGTTTATATCTAATGATGAGCGAAATAGTCTAAACGAGATGCAGATTCAAATTTGTTTAACAGGTATGGTTTTTGGTAGCTTGTAGAAAGATTAAATGTATGTTGTTTGTTATTAATTACTGTTTGTTAAAAGAATTTTTTTAAGATGGGGTGTTGGTACTTTCATTTTCAGGAGTGGTCAACAAAACATTCTCATTTACTTTATTTAAAGTTTAAGGCAAACTTTTGAATTATTATTACAATTCTTAGGCCTAAATTATTGAATTACCGACACAAAGTCAATGTTGATAAACATATACGCCGCTACGCGACGTTCAACGTGCGTGCGTGCACTCCGTAAATGCCTTTATTTATAATGTAGCAACCACTAGGCCTACCCTCGGTGTGGGCCTATAAACGTTGTTATTTTAAATTTTACGTAATTTTATAATAAAAAAAATAATAGCATACGTCAGAAAAGTGTATTTGATATTTTACTTATCAAATTTATGCTATGCAGCAATTATAAATTGTGTTTGTTTCATTATTTTATTTGTATTGATTTTGTTTGTGATTTAAAAAATAGGCCTATATAATTTAAAAGATTAACTAGAAAGTCATTGTGCTTCTTTCTATAATTTGAAATTAAATAATGTAATTTAAGTAGTAATCTAGAATAAAAACACTCTTTTTACACTACTTTGAATGCTAGCCTATATCTCTAGACATGTATTTCAAACAGCATTCATACGCACACATGAGAGCCACCCTCAGCGATTCTTTCCCTGTGCATTGTTGTGTTTAAGGTGAACATAACGAACAAGGCCTACGATTTCCTTAACTTATCTTTGAATTTACCCACAAACTATTACTTTTGAAATAACTCACACTATTCTCTGTCATTGTAGAATCACATAATGTATATTATATATTTCGAAAAATTCTGTTAATACACAAATAAAGACCGGTTTTATTTCATTACAATTTGTTTTTGGTACCAAGAATCCCATAAAATCACAAGCCATGCTGCGCGAAATGTGAATGAAAACCGACTATTCTGGATGTTTTTTAAAGGTATCTTCGGTGATACTACACCGATTTTGTTGGCAGTTCCACTAACATAAAATTTGCATTTGTTTGGATTAGAAGTGAAATATATAATAATAAGCTAAAGCAAAACTAATTTATCTATTTATTTAATTCGTATTTATGTAACATGCAATCTAATGGCGATCAAAACCGGTTGATTTATTTTATAAAAAAGAAAAAAAAAGAAAAAAAATTGAAGCAACAGATGCGCTTCATCTTTCGACAGGGAACTTGGTTTCATGTTCGAACTAGGGAGATTTAGCATTAGGACTAGATGCGTATCACCTTGTGTACATGGTTATTCAATTTTAGCATTGAAAAAATAAAACAAATGAAATGGTTAAAACGAAATACAGGGTGCTTAGCACGCAAGACATGTATATTATTATAGCAAGGTAAAAGTTGATCTAGGTTATATTATAAGAAAACAAAAAAAAATATCTTATTATAATACAAAATGTATCACATGTATCTTTAATAATTGTATGGAAACAATGATGTTGTAAAAATCATGATAAACAACAATGAAATAAAGGTGGGTGAAATCCCCACAAAAGAGAAAAAAAAATTGCATTTGTTCACAATTTTTGGTCGATAATTTTGGTTTTATAACTTTATTATATTTTCAAATAAATCGATTATAAGATTATTATTCGTATTTTTGAAACAATTCCTTATCAGAATAATTTCTTTAACGAATTCTTAAGATCCGAATAATGGGAATTGTGCTAAAGTTAGTTTATTTGTAATTTAAAGTTTGATATCAAAAAGTTTCGTTTAAAAGTAGGCATACAGAAATCGTACATAAATCGTGGCGCTTGCGTCCCTGGATACGGTGTATAGTAATGATTGGGGGCGCCTGACTTTTATGGAGATTATTTCATTCCTTGGAACCGCTGTGAATGTCAAGACGTAAGTGATGACCTTTACCAATTAAGTAATGCACATGGTGATAATGATTCGATACATTGGTACAGTAGGTCTTGTAATGTAACAGATATAAATATAATGAAACATTTAACAAGTACAGCTACTACACAAACAGAATTGGCAAAACATATTCAAGCTAATTTGAAAAAAAAATTGATAATATTAAATAATCAAACAGATATGCATACTCAGACCGAAGAAAAACTTGAAAAGAAATTGTTACATACTGTTTAGATAAATTTTAATGAATATAAGGAAAAGGTAAAAAGAAAGAAAAACATTATATTGTAGAATATTACCGAGCCTGGTAGCGATGAAACCAAGAAAAGAAATGAGGATGATTTGCAAAATATTATGTTATTTCTTAATCGAGTGAGTCCAAACTTTTCTGACAATAAAATTAAAACCATATTTTGTCTAGGTAAACAAGACTAAAATAATACTCGACCTATTATAGTTGTGTTTTATCATGTTATCGATAGTGAATTAATACTGAATTTGGCATGGAATAAAGAAATAAGTGGTATTAGTAGAGACGGAAGCCAATCCATCGAGATAGATACAACAACTTAAGGGAGGAGTTACTTAGAACAGAAAAAGAAGTCGAAGCTATCTTAGAAGAAACTATGAAATTGTGAAAATGGCCTTTCTGAAAACTAAGGAATATCCTGAAATTGATCCCAAGAAAACAACAAACAAAAAGTGCAAAATTAATAAGCTAAATAATCATCTAGAAAATGAAATAAGTTGAGAAGATGTAACCACAAACTACAAAAAAGAATGGAGATTTAGGTTTAAATTCTAACATTATTATTGTGAGAAAAGAAAAGATTGCCTTTTTTATACTAAATGTGATGCTTTAGCAAATAAACTTAATGAATTTGATATAAAAGAGTGAGAGAACTTAAACCAGACATCATTATTTTAACAGACATATTAGCAAAGAAATATTTATTTGAATTCGATGAAAATGTTTTTAACCTAGAAGGCTATACTTTAAATTTGAGCATAGAGGTATAGCAATTTTGGTTCGAAATACTTTATCTACGCTTCAAGATGACATGGGATAATTTACATGGGAGAATTTACATGGGAGACTTGACATGGCATGACATGACATGGGAGAATTTATTGACGTTAAACTTAATAATACAAATATACTGATAGGTTGGTTTTACAGTCCAAGTAGCGGTATTGGCAGTTTTCAGACTTTAGAAGATACCTTAGTTTGTGCTGATAATTAAAAGACGATCACATGGTTATTGCGGGTGATTTCAAATTTAAATGAATAAATTGGCGTAGTAAAAAAAAATCTTGAAATAATAGAGGACATGTAAAATTTTCCACACGTCTAGTATATTTCCAAGGAATAGTTTGATATTAGTGACCTTGTTGGTAATGAACCTCTTGGTAAGGGTGATCATGTTGTCTTGTCATTTGACCTAATGATAAAATTTACATTTTTTTGATACTACAAACAATTATTATAGAGGAAACTATTAGAGCAGATCACCATTATATAATGATATGTATGTTCTTGATTATCTATTGCTAATTGTCTTAACCTTTTGCTAGAAGAATGTGTAACGAAACATATTCCAGTGAGGTTTAATTCTAAGTATAAAAGAAACAATGAAATAAACAATGGATGAATTCTGAGACTTTGGCATATAGTTACGAATAAACATAAGTGCTGGAATAGGTATCAAAGTAGGAAAGACGAAGAAATGGAAGCTATATGTAGAACAAGGAAATATGCTAGTATAGCTATTAAAAAGCAACAGAAAAATAGCATTGGAAATTTAGATTAATCAAAATGTCCTTCTGGAAGTATTTTAAAGAACAAAATAGGGAAATAAAGGTATTTCTGTTTTAAAAGATGGATCTGGACAGTCAGTTGTAGATAACAGAAGAAGGCAATTTTAAGTCAAGCATTTGCTTCAATTTTTACAAAAGAGGATACCTCAAGTATTCCTACAGTAAAGTTAGAGTATGACGTTGAGATTTTGTCTTCTTTTAACATTTTAGAAGCTGAAGAAATAATGGACTAATAAAAACTTGACATGCCCCCTGGACAAGACGGTATTAATTCTCGACTTCTGAAAGAAATTGCGTATGAAATTAGTCCTACACTTTGTGTTCGTTTTATTAAACTCCTTAAAGAAGGTACCATATATGAACGATGCAGACAAGCTAATGTGTCGCCAGCCTATGCAAAAGGATCAAACTCAGAACCTCTGATTTATTGGCCAATAAATTTAACATCCATATTATGCAGAACTATGGAAACCTTCATTAAAAATGGAATTTTAAAAAAATATGGAGGATCTCTTTTGCAATGAACAGCACGGTTTTCGTAAATCAGTGAATTTAAAAGATTGAGAGTGCCATCTAAAAGACCACTCTTAAAAGAGTGAATTATCAATACTCCAAATCCACTCTTGTGGAAATATACAAAAGAATGAGTGATTTCCCTCCTTATGGAGCGAATTTTCAATCAATTGGAGTGAATTTCATTATTTTCTGAGTGGTCCTTTGGGTTACTCCACAAAGAGTGGACTTTTACTTTCTTACGTTAAGAGAGTAGGACACTGATAACATCTTTGGGAGCAAAACTATTCCTTTTCCCCGTTAGTGTATGCTTATTGTATGTATATGTTTTTTATCCTGTATATATGCATTTTATACTGTATTTATATTGATTAAAATTGTAACCAGCATGCTAGTGGCCGTGATTCGCTGTTGGTCTGGATTGAAATAAATAAATAAAATAAAATGATGATGTTCGTCCTTCGCAGGCGAAGAGGACCATGACTTCAGGTTCTGAGAGTGGTGTGAGTGCGAAGATGGCTGACCAAGCCGATCCTCGCCTTGAAGAGCCTCTGACAGTGAGACAGGTTACAATTGAAAGGTGACTGGATGATGTTGAACTGTTCCTGCTTTTGCTCTTTCGAGTTTGGCGCTTTTGCTCAGCATCGCTCATTCGAAGCAAAACTATACCCATTAATAGTTTTACCTATTGATTAAACCTCAAACAATCCTATTTGGTATTTGCAAAAGAAAATACATCTCATGTTTTGGTATACTTAGGCCTATATTGTTTATTTCGGCCTATGTATTTAACTATATTAATTGTATCACTATTTGCTTCTCAAAGTGCACGAGAGAACATCCAGAAAAAAAAAATACAATTACCGTGCCACAGCCGAGCCATGAACCCACGCTATTGTTTTTTTTTTCGGGGAAAAATACCCCTCCCCCATTCAAAACCCAGGATAGGACTTGAAGGGTTACAGGTTTAAGACATAAAATCCAGTATGCGATAAAAAATATTCGATGGGTGGTGACCGCTTGCTTTTTGATTAATCAACATACACGAAGCTGTCAACACTAAATTGAGTTGTTGTTGTCATGAAAATTTGATTTGATACGGGTATAGTAATGAAACACCTGAGACTATTCTATAGTAGTCTCAGGAAACATGAAGAAACAAAAAGAAGTTGAAAGTAGAAAGAGGCCAATGGGAAATACAGAAAGAGATGGATGGACTGCATCAGACAGGATTGGTGTTTCAATTGCCAGGACTAGAAGCAGTACCGTGTGACCAGATGGAGGTCAATAGTGAGGTGAACCTAGCTCCATGAGCGGATATAGCCTATGAGTCAAGGCATAACAAAACCAACAAGTTGTCGCACAGGAAGTTATTGAGAAATAAGCAAACAAACATCAGGAAATATAAAAAAAATACAAAGGAAATTTGTGTATATTTTGTCCAATAACTTAAGTTGTACATCTCCGATTTCGATAATTGACCCCTCATTTGAAAGGTTATGGAATTTGTAATATGGTAATAACAATGATGATGATGATGATGATGATCGACGATGATGATGATGATGATAATGATGATGATGATAACGATGGACGATGGATGACGGTGGATGATGGATGACGATAACAACGACAGTGTATGGCGATGATTATGACGACGGCGATTGTGATGATGATAATCTCTAATACGTGGCAAATAAAATAATTAATTTGTTAACGTTTAGTTAATAAATAATTTAATTTTATCGGATTATCATTTTAACTCCTTCACTACCCTGCTAATCTGCTCATTCTGGTTTTATTACTTGGTTTGCGTTGGCCCTATAAAAATAGTGCTAGACTCATCAATATGAAATTCGATAATCTGAGGCCAGTATATCATCTATAATTCTGGAATTATTATGAGCGTCTAGGTTTAACGTTAATTGAAATAATAATAAAGAATGCTTTTTCGGCTTAGAATGCGAGCAAACAAGTAATTTGGCAATTCAGTGTTTTATTATAGTACTTGTTTTTGCCTTGTTTCTATAAATAATTCATCAGACCCATTGAAGTGGTATTCGATATTCTAAAAACAATATAATTCCTAGGTATGTGTTTGTTTATGATCGTCTAAGCTCAGCTAATTAAAACCATTGTTATTATAATATCGCATCTACTTGCTTGAAAATAAGAAAAAATAGTATTTTCGTTTTGATGTTTTTTTTTTATAATTATTATAGTAAGATGTATTAAAGTAAAACCAACAGCCTACTTTAAAATCCTACTTAAGTAAGTGTAGAAGTCATGAGCATTCGGATCAGAATCTTAATTAAAATCATAACCCTATGTGAGCTCTCTCCACAAAATGAGTCGCATCGTAGGTGAATACAAACTGAGATAATGACAAGAATGTTTATTGAAGTCCAACATTTGGCAAATTTAGTTTTAATCAATTACGAGGATTATGGTACTTATATTTCATTATAATATACTTTTTAGGGCAGTTGTTATGGAGGAAAATGTTCTGAGATTTACTGCTTCCAATTGTTTGTTTTTAGATTATATGGATGATTTTCTCAAAACCATATTTCCATACACAAAAAATATTAAATGCTCATATCTATTTACCCAATGAATGTTTTAGTGTAGATAATGTTATATTATGCTCTATTCAAAGCAATAACTCAATATTAAATTTTCTTTCGATGAGACTCATGTTTTGGTGAGTACAAACTAACTCAAAAGTCCCTGTATTACTTGCATTGCTTTTATTTGAGCATAGAGTTCGCTATTCGGCCGTTCCGTGGCAAAACAACGTAACTTGCAAATTCCACTTTTCGAGTAAATGGAGCTTAAAGTTGACATGTTTGCCTATTGATAACGCATTGTCGCACGTGCCTCAAATTTCGTATGACAAAATGTATTTATGAAAAATATTTTGACTAAAAAAATTATAAAAAAATTCTCAAAAACTGAAAAGTTATCAGCGATTTTATCAGTTACGTTGTTTTGCCTCGGAAACATGTTAACATAGTTTTCTGGCTGTTCCGTG
>JAOTQE010032787.1:0-10246 GCA_025631205.1 Nesometra sesokonis
ATGAGATTCAAGGGGAAAAAAATCCTAAAAATTCCCAAATAGGGCTGAATATACTTTTTATGATTAACTAAAACATACAATGAATAGTAATTTTTTGGGTGAACCTGCCCTTTAAAATAATGATTTATCATACCTCCGGTAGTACCAGGGGCAGGCCTCTTAACAGCATTTATTACCCAGGTAGTACCGCCATTTAACAACATTTATTACCCCCAGTAGTATTGCCGTTTAACAACATTACCTCTGGTAGTACTGCCGTTTAACAACATTTATTACCCCAGTAGTATTGCCGTTTAACAACATTACCTCCGGTAGTACTGCCGTTTAACAACATTTATTACCCCAGTAGTATTGCCGTTTAACAACATTACCTCCGATAGTACTGCCGTTTAACAACATTTATTACCCCAGTAGTACGGGGGGAAGGCAGTGAAAGAGTTAAAACACAATTATTTAAAGTGTTTGTTTTTATTGTAGACTTGTATGCAAGTGCAAGTTGGTAAAATGCTTAGAAGGATTTATAGTTTGATTTTTATTAATCTACAGACAATTTACATGTCATGTATCTTCAGCAATGCACGGACTCCAGTATTTAAAATTTGTAAATTAAATAATTACAAATTAAAATATTAGATGACCCTGAGGTAAAATTCTTACCATAAAGTTCTTCAAGTTCAGAGATTGGAACATTAAATGGCGGCCCTATAAAATAAATAATATTAACACAAAATTGTTTACATCAATAAGTAAAATGAAATAATAATGTGTACAGTATTAGGTGATATATGCCTTGGGTTGCTCCAAGTCTGTATATTATATTTTAAGTGTTTAATGAAATGCACCACCTGTGGATGAAGTTTTAGTGGAGTGAGTTTGTAGTTAACATACAGACTTGTACAACAGTGAATGAACTTGGGTTGAGAATGGAAAGGTCTAAACTTTATGAATCTACCGGTAATTGTCATGCATGCATATTCAACCTTTTTCGAGTGGATCAGCCAATCACATGCAAACTAAAACAAGGCAAGCAGTTAATTATATGCCAATGAAATCGTGATGGGAAATCATGTGACATTGAAGTGTTTACCAAGACGGTGATTCAAACTTCACAAAAGGCATGGCGATCCACCTGCTATGGAACGCAATGGGTGCCTTTTGATCGTCTTTTCACAAATTATTAAAACTGAATCACCGTCTTAAACCAAGACTAGTTTTGGGTACTAGCTGTAACAACAAAAATCTAGAATTATTTAATAATTTATAAAATTGCACAATTAAAATGTGTAATTCATGTATTATAATTTCATAATGCAAGCAATGATGTCAAAATTGATTTCACTTTGTTGTTTGCTATGGGCGGCCATTAGTGCCAAAATAGACAAAACATGACCGTAAACACAATATCATCTCTCATAAAGACAATCTCATCTCTCGTAAGTACAAATAAATCTTGTAAAGATAATCTCATCTTCCGATTCCAATTGTCTTTACGATATGATTTTGGACTTACAAGAGATGAGATTGTCTTTACGAGATGTATTTGTACTTAAGAGATGAGATTGTCTTTACGAGATGAATTTGTACTTACGGGAGATGGTATTGTGTTTAAGGCAATCTTTTGTCTATTTTGGCCCTAATGGCCGCCCATAGTTGGCTAGTATATAAACTATTAATTAGAAATATGTGTGTATACACATTCACTGCAGCTTGACTATTGATTTGGTATTATTGTGTAGGCTTTTATAATGTATTACCTGTACCTAGCATTTGGAGCATGTCATGGCAAAACCACCAGATGCAAGATTGAAAATTGAATCAATACTCAAGAGCAAGGTATAAACAACTCCCCACCCTCATGCCCTTTCCCTTTCCCCTTCAGTAATTGTAACCATACCTGCAGGGGCGGCGGAACGTTTTTGAATTGTGGGGGGAAGGAAGTTTATTTTTTTAATTTTGCTCGGCTACCCCAGCCCGCTTAGAATTTGATGAGCAAAAAAAAAATAAAGGAAAAAACGTTGCCTCTAATTTTGTGCTTTCCTGGTCCCCTAAAGGTGGTTTTCAAGCCCACAATATTCATATTTACCATAGTTTTTGAGTTGTTAAATGTGAATTCTGTAGTTGGAGTGCCATTTCAGGGGGGAACCTTTCACCCTACGTTATTACTGGGGGTGACACGTCTCCCATCCCCCTCTTCCGCCGCCTATGCACACCTGTTACTTTGGTAACATCATAGTCAAGAGCACTTATGTATCAAAAATTCCCCACCCTCATGGTTCTTCCCCTTAACTTCGCTATTGTAACCCTACCTGTTACTTTAGTAGCATCATAGTCAAGAGAAACAAGCAGGTATCGGCAATTTGGGGCCATCAGTGATGTTAGCAATGAAACATATCTAAATTTAAATTACAAATAAAATGTCTTAATAACACTTTTTGTTGTTGTTAATACCCACATTTAAGTATTTACAATAACTTTGTATAATTTTCAAAAAGTTTTATTTGTTATTGCCGTGTAAACTATTTTATGCTTGACAGTTAGAGGTGTTTCTTGTTTTTAAAGCCTGTTTTACACTAGGCGAACTTTTTCGTGTGATGTGAAATTTTTAGCCTCGAATTATTGATTTACACTAGAATGCGATATATCACGCGATCTTTCCCGCTGTTGACCACACATGGAAATGGCTGCCGTAAATATCGTGAAATGACGTGAAAATTTCTGTTGATCTGATTGGACAGCGGGTTTTTTCGCCACAGCTCGCAGCGACAGAGTAGAAACTGGTTGAACTAACTAACGATCAGAAGCGAAACGCCACAGCGATGCAGCAAATCATCCACCTGACAACTAATTTTAACAGCGCAACTGTGTGCAGTGCTCGAAAAGTTTTGCGTCGCTTAAAACAGGCTTAATGCTTAAACAGTAAAAATACAACTAAACGTCACAGAAATATTTTCAAAACAAATTGTCGTTGTGAAATTCCAACTGAGAACATTTTTTATGACAAATATGTCTATTGTAAGCTTTAAATTGTTTAAATCCTACATCCCATACTACCCATGTAATTAAAATCGAATAAGATTCCAGTGTAAACTGAATTGAACACTTGAAACAAAACTTGAATCATTCTTACTTTTGTCTGTCTGTCCTATTAATGGCGACAAATGATCCTCTATCCCATATACAATCAAACTGACCAATAATATCCCTAAATAAATAAAAATATGTTAAATAGTACACAGATTTTGTTTAACCACTTTGAAAAAATAACTCTGTTAACATGGTAGATAATGGTAGTAACAAGGCGGATAAAGGTAGTTAGCAAGGTTAACCCTATAAAAACTACCATATCAAGAGATATTACCAAAGATGGTCAGCAATACTTTACAAGTATACATAGGAAAATCCAGCCATTGTTTTAATAAACCTTAAGGCATTAATAACATCAACAGGCAGGGTAATTATATACTACCTAGTACTTGGTAGTTCTCTGTGTTGCTAGGTATATCTCCCTAGTAATATAACATGGTAGATCAACCTAGTCAGAGGGTGTTTTTTCCAAAGGGACCATTTGACATAGTGAACATTTAATTAATTAGATCTAAAAAAAATACCTCTTGTTTGGCTTACCATTTGAAGGTTTATGGAAGGAAGAAGCAGTTTGGCAGGTTTTTTCAAAAATAAAGGGTTTAGTAACATACTGTACTTAGGGCTCCCAAGTCTCCAGGATTAGCCTGGAGTCTCCAGGAATTTTGCATCACCTCTGGGTTCCAGGAAATACCCAATTTTTTCAAGGAATTTTAATTTTTCATAATTATCTACAGGATTTTTGGTAAATTAGCAATATAAACAAACAATACGTAGTATTTTTCATTTATTTTGACACTAAATGGTATTTTGAAGGTATGTTTGTCAATCATTGTACAAATATAGTACAAAATACCTTTCATTTGTAATAATCAAAGCATTGTTATTCATATAATTTCAAGTTTAGATGCCCATAAAGAACCCCAAAACTTTTACAAACGCTGGCTGACAAAATATTTTAGAATGTTCATTTGTCAATCATTGTACAAATATAGTAGTAAACACCTTTTCATTTGTAATAATCAAAGCATTGTTATTCATATAATTTCAGGTTTAGATGACCATAAAGAACCCCAAAACTTTTACAAACGCTGGCTGACAAAATCCCAGGATACTGGTTTTCCACCTTGTGAGCAAGTGAATGATCTCAAACCCAATTTATTGAGTTGGAGAAATGAGATTGTATTTTTAATCAATAATTTTGCTTTAAATAAAAGGTAGATAAGGAAAAAGTACCCTTTTTAGGACTTGCTTTTGATCAATTTTGTTGCTAAATGTTTTTATGTAATTTTTATAATTAAAATACAGAAATTATAACATTTAATTTACAACATAAATAATTATCTTCAATTTTTTATCATTTTGCTTGTAAATGTTTTCTAAGATGTAATTAACCTGTAATATAAATCCTTTAAACATAAACCAACATTCTCTTTTGTATTTTTTTTATCAATCACTTTGTATGATAATCAATGTTTTCATAGTTACTGTATGTGACAAAATATGATATCTCATAATGATTTTGTATTTGTAGTTAAAAGTCAAAATGTGTCTATCCATAACATATTTAATGTATGTTGCTGTGCTGTATGTGTCTATTGATAGTATTACTGTTTATGCTTTGGGCAATCACACAGGTAGCCAGTTAATATTGTTAATGTACTTGTTCTTTTAACTGGATATGATTTTTTCAAAAGCTAGTACATTTAGGCTATAATGAAGAGGTCATGGATTTTAAACTTGTTTTTTCCTCACAGAAGGCCATCATGACAAACATGTGTTGATTATGAAAAAAATATGTGGATCACTGAAGTTTGTATATAATAATGCTCAAATTATTTTATGTAAAATGATTTGTAATTACTAATCTTAAAATTATACATACTTTGTTACTGAATAAAGATCCGCTTCATATAAGGCAATTTTATTATCTTTACTCTGAAAAAAAAAAAAAATTTAATAAATGAACAGGAACAAAATATCAACCGTGATTAAACAATATATTATTATTCCTATCGTGGCTATTATGATCAAACAGAAAATTTTAACATAAATATACACCATTATATTTTACGTCAAACATTTAAACTGCACTGATTGGTTGAAAGAGCGCCACATGGTTAAAAATATTTTTGCTATCCTGCATGTTGACGCCACTGTGCGAAATATATAGTATACTATTCCTCAAAGTGGCGTCACTTTTATGATGTCGCTTTGCAATATAGGATACTGTTTTGCAAGTGACGTCACTGATAGTTGTGATGTTTGCGAATTCTCAAGATGGCAGCCCACAGCAGTACAAATGCAACCAGGAGGCCTAGGCCTGCCTAAGCGTTTCGATCTGTTAACTGACGATGGTACAGATGAATGTATCAACTCAGTAAATAGTGCAAACGCCCAAAAACAAATAAATAAGGAATGTCCATTTTCCTGAGAATTCTTTGGAGTGAATTTTTAGGATGTAAGTGTCAAAGGCCACTCGATCGCACCTCCAAGACCTTAGGAAAAAGGTTGGTAGGACTACCTAAGCCATTCGGCTTTAAATGTTTGATATAGAAAATATTGAGTTTCTGGTTAAAATTATGGGCCTCAGTCCCTGCAAAATAATACTATTCACTTCCGGGGTGTGCCCCTCAGTGAATAGTACTATTTGGAGGCACCTCTGCCCATAGTTTTAACCAGAAACTCAATATTTTCTATATCAAACATTTTAAAGCCGAATGGCTTAGGTAGTCCAAGAAGTGTTTACTCAAACATAGCCTCTTAGGAAGGTCACTATCTGGATGCTGAAGTCAAAATTTATGATCAGAGGAACGCTTATAGAAGTGGGGGCGCTTACTCCTATATGATTTTCTAAATAGTGATTTTTCTTCTTATCACAGTAGGCCTACTACGAAAACTTTACATTAATTTCAATCTCTAGTAAATGCTCAGTTTTGGAAAAACAATAGTCGTCTAAATTATATTATATTTTTTTTTAATATTGTTGAAATCTAAAGTTCAAATATTTATTCTGTGAGATTTTAATGCTCAAAGCAAGTTCTTGGTCAGGGGCGGATCCAGGACCCGCCGAAAGGGGGGGGGGGGCGCGCACTTTTCTAGTCCGGGTGGGCGTGGTTTCTAACTTTTTTCTGACGAGCAATAAAAAAAAAGGTCATCTCCCCATTTTGGTGGCCTAGTACCCCTATTTTAACCGTATTTATGGTTTTTCTGGTTAATTGGTTGGTATTTTGAAATATAAGACTGACAATAACTCCAATTTTAGACCACATCAACCTGATTTTGGTGGCAGAGTGTATGATGGCCAATAGTGATTATACCATACCTACGGATAGCATTATGGCAGTCATGTTGAATTTCCTGGTGGCTGCCACTAAAATTGAATATTTTTTTCTGCAATTATGTAACCACGAATGTATCACAGTGAAGCCGTAACAATGTACAAAATAATAGATAACCTAACACCAAAGTATTTAAAAAGCAGATTCAATGAACGCAATAATACTTAAGCCACAAGGAAAAAAGACATACTAAATATAGAGAAACCAAATACTGAATACAAAAAAAAGAAGTTTTTCCTATCACAGGGCTAAAAATTGGAACGAATTAAATAATATTAACTCAAATATTGCCACAGCACCAAATATCAGAACATTTAAAAAACTAATTAATGATCATAACTGAAAATGTTCATCTGGTTTGAAGATACGATAAATTGTAAGTTTAAGTTTTGAACAAACCAATAGAATTTTACTGACCTGACTGACAGTTTCGGACATCTTGTACTTGTCCTGTGTCCTTCTTCAGAGTGACGGCTCTGTTGTTAAGCAATCCGATCACCGGTAGGTGGCGATCGTCTAACCACAGGGTCGTACACGTGACTTAGTAACAACTAGCTCAAGATTTAGCGGAGGTGATTATTGAGGAAGGAGAAATTTTTAACTCACATGATCTCTCTTCACCAACACACCAATAGAGGACACCCTGCAGGTAATTAGATCTAGGCTGCAGGAGGATAAACAACTTTAAAGACAGAACTCTGTTGGAAGTAGTTGATATCATGGAGCTTTTAAAGTTTATTTTAACCACCACTTATTTTACATTTAGAGGTGTGATATAAAAAACAAAGGTTCGGGACAGCTATGGGCAGACCTGTGTCTCCCATAGTAGCTAATCTATACTTAGAATTTTTGGAACAAAAAGCTTTAGGTACTGCCCCGATTGCATGCAAAACCTGTATGTGGAAACGATATGTTGATGATATTCTGGAAATTGTTAAGAATGATGAAGTCAACAATCTCACACAACATCTTAATGCTACAGATAACACCGGCAGCATTCAATTCACATACGAAACGGAAAGTGATGGTAAAATACCCTTTCTTGATACCTTGATCGTTCGTAAACAGGATGGCTTGGTTAAACTCCTCGTATACAGGAAATTCTCACCATCCTTTACATCAAAAAATGGGAGTAATTCGAACACTACTGGAACGCATGAATAATTTGGTAACTGAAGATGAGGACAAAGTAACTGAGGAAAGGAACATCATCACCGCTTTGTCAAGAAGTGGATACCCACAGTGGACCTTCAACGAAGTGAAGAAAAGAATGGAACAGAAAGAAAAAAAGAAAAACAACAACGAGAGAGAGAACAACAGGAAAAGCCAAGGGTTGGTTGTTATTCCATACGTTGCTGGGTTATCTGAGAGGGTATCTAAAATATTTAGAAATGTTGGCATTAACACAGCTATGAAACCCCACTCATCACTCAGGAAAATATTGCAGAAAAATTGCACATACATTGGGGAGACTGGTAGAACACTGGGGACAAGACTCAAAGAACATCACAAAGAAACGGAAAAGGTACAACAACAGAGGAAGAATTATACTCGCCAGTCTCGTAAGGACTCCCAATCTGAAATAAGCAAATCAGCCATAGCGGACCACGCCGTAAAAGAAAATCACATTATTGACTGGAACCACCACAAGATCATAGACAGAGCAGATGATGAAACCATCAGACGCGTCAAGGAGGCTATATGGATCAGACGTGAGGAGATAAGACCATGAACAGAGATGAAGGAGTCCACTTACTAAGTCACGTGTACGACCCTGTGGTTAGACGACCGCCACTTACCAGTGATCGGATTGCTTAACAACAGAGCCGTCACTCTGAAAAAGGAAACCAGACAAGTACAAGGTGTCCGAAACTGTCAGTCAGGTCAGTAAAAATCTTTTGGTTTGTCTAAAAGTTAAATTTACAATTAATTAATGATCAAATGATATGAAAATCATCTACATTTCCATGACATCAGTTCTTAGTTCTAGGTCTTCCTGTTGTTTTGTAAATATTCATTTAACTGTTATTTTTATTCTGCACCTTGTAAATTATTGTCTGCACATTTTCATTCCGTTATATATACATAAACTATACAATAAAAAAAACAGCCTTGTAAAAAACACCAATAATGGTGAATCAACTTTCCGTTTAGAAATAAATTTATTATTATTATCTAGTCTGTGAGATTTGGTATTGAGTACATATGGAATTTTACATTAGGTGTACATCCCCATTAAACAGTTTTGTAATATCCTATCGCAATAGATAATTGGATTAGTTTCCACTTGATTGTTTAGCTGTACAGTATATTCCTATTATTTATAAACTGGCCAATACAGGGTACAAGGACACACAAAATGGGGTAATTTTTTTTGCTTGTCAAAATCCAACTGGCAACCATGCCCATCCGGATCTTGGAAAGGGCACCCTTGTTTTGTTGGATCCTTGCCCCTGTCACCATCACCACCATCATCATCATCATGTTTTTTTCACCTTATAAACTTTTGCTCCTGGTATTTGTGGGACCGGTTCTTCAACATATTCAATACCATGCTCCTCATAGAAACTAGTGATGGCCAACCTGGCAACTTCAACACCTACAACATTGTGCCCATGATCTGCAAACCTACCAAGAAAGATAATTATACAGAAATTTAATTTCTACCATTTCTCATAGTACCCTATTACCATGTCGTGTATCTGTTGAGATGTGTGGAAGCTCTGAGCCTGTATTTTATTGCTACTGTATTATGAGCCTGTATTTTTACCTGTGTTTTATTGTACAGTTTGTAAAATTTCAAATGTACTGTAACTGTTTTAATATTACAAATATTTTATTTTTAATTGTAAAGTACATTTTAATTCAGCTATATGCAGCTGTATTCACTGAGTTGATTAGTAAAGATACCGACATATTTTGTCTAGACGGTAAGCAACTGACGATTCTTCAGGGACGGGTTTGGAATTTGGTTTTGGCGATTTTATGTTTAAAATCATTAGCCACTCACACACAGAGGTCCCAAGTTGTAAAAACAGGATTCCAGGAGGCTTTCGTGGTGTCGTCCATACACCATTTGTAATTTGTACACTTCATAAAATGTGTGCAAAATATCCTTGTTTAAACAAATTGCTCAGTTTTTTATTTTTCTTTCACTTTTAAGGTATGACGTATTCATAAATAAAACATTGCTAAACTTCTCATTTCCTTGTTATCAACCAATAATTTCAAAAAAGGGCAAAAAACATGTTCTCACTCTGAAGATTTTTCAAAACCTGGAGAACTTCTTGAAGAAAACTAAATTCCGGGAGAAAATTTGATAATTCCGGGAGCCCGAGAGATAACCCAAAATTCCTGGAGACTCCAGGACAATCCTGGAGACTTGGCAGCTCTGCACTCCTTTGGATTCTGCTGGTCCCGTGAATGCAGATGGCCCACTATGCTTGGTTACCAGCCTAACAGGCACTGTGTTATTCCCGCTATCATTTTTTACAGCTGGCCCTGCAGTGTTAAAGATGTATTGTCACTCAAAAATGACAAAAAAGTCATAAGCATTAATTCTGAAATTAACATGCTCATATTAAAGTAACATCAGAGTTATGAACTTGAGAATAGAAATTACTGTATATAAACATTGTTTAATAAGATTTTTACACCGAAAAATGACCAAAATTTTAGAGGTTTCCAGCCTTTTTATGGATTTTTGCTAATTTTAAGCATTATAATATTGTAAAGTAGGGGTAAATATTTTTTAATATTCTAATTTTGGGTGGAATGATCATAATTTATATATTTCTTCAAAATAATCAAGTTATTTTCAATCA
>JAOTQE010032809.1:0-10245 GCA_025631205.1 Nesometra sesokonis
CGACTTTCATGTCAACGTAGATTCGGGTGGGCGTGGTTGCCCGTTTTATTCAAAATTGTGCAACAAAATGTATTTTTTTGTTTCAAGGGGGGGAGGGTCCGTTGGACACCCCCCCCCCCTTGGATCCGCGCCTGCAGCTGAGGCTTCAGACATAAGGTTCTTTATAAATCCAGCACTTACTAATATTATAATTAGTACGTTTTTTAATCATGGAGAAACTCCGTGGTTTAATGGTTGTAGTTCTGTTAGGAAAATAGCTGTTTTTTTTCTTCCTCCAGTAAAGTATTTCCTGGTTTATACATTTTATTTAAATGGGCCTAATATATTTTACTTAACATTAAAAAAATATATCTTGATTGAGCTAGTTGCAATGAAAGTGAGTTAGTTCCCAATCAAATCGGATCAAGTTACAGTGTGTTAGAAAGTAAGGAAATTGCAGATCTTGAAAGAGTTGTGTGTGAAAACCGAAGTCACGTTACAAAATGGATAGATCGGTTGAAGTCAGAGAACAATAGGTAGTTCATGATATCATTGTGTAATTTGAGTAGTGGATCCACTTTTGATTTAGGACCAAATGTTAGAAAATTGTGAAATTTTATCAGTTAGGTCACAACTATTACTTGTCCATAGACATTTGTATCCTGTAGACCCCTTTGACAACTCAAAATTACAGGACACTCAATCAATGGTCTTACCATGTATGGTTTAAAAAATAAAAATGTTTTACCTCAACTAAATTGGAGTATAAAATTTCCAGGACATTCAAGGTTATTCCAGGAGTTTTTAGTACTGGGAAATGCACATTTGTTTTCCAGAACTTTCAAGGAATTTAATGACGCGTATGAACCTTGCATTTAGTAATTTACAGTAGTTCATTTTATCGTTTTTCAACGTAAACATACCAGGTAGTTCCTAAGCTGAGATTGATATTGGGGTACGTCTATGTATTATTAGTAAATCAAGAGCATGATCTATACAATTTTTTTTAGTTTTGTTTCATGTTTGTTTTGTTGACAAAATTTCACATCATTTGGACACTGATTGTTCTATTCATCCATAAAAAAAAATTAAACCCGGAGTTGCCCTTTAAATCATGACCTTCGTCTAATTTTGTCCTATGAATACATAGCAGTATAATAAACAATAATATAGTCCCTAATACAAGCACATTTACTTTAAACACTGTATATTATGAAATTTATAAACAAATACAGTAGAAGTAAAAATATGGTAAATCAATTTGCTTTATAAATTGGTCCCAATGGTCTAAGGATAAAAAATATGATTTTTAAGTCATGTTTCTCATCGTTTAAAAAATGAAATTTATTTAGTTTGGCCCTGTCAATACCCATAATAATAATAATAATAATATACGTAGTAAAATAGAAAGCAATATAATTTATTTTATTAGGCCTATGTTTTAGTTAAATCAGGTTTTAAAAGAGAGAAGCTGGTGTTACCATATTTCCTTTATGATTTAAAGTAAATAGACTGACCCTCAATGATTTTAGAACAAAAATATAATAAATCCTTTCATTTTATATAAATTTGTTATACAAAGGTTAATGACTTATATGGCAGCGTATTGGACTTGTGAAGGAACGATATTCAATTTAATAACAGACGCATAGCATTGAGGAATGTGACTTTCCAAGGCTGGTCACGCCTCGGGCAGAAAACCGCTTTAGCACTTAAGCTGTAGATTTGTTCGTTTTGGTTTTTCTATGGTTGTGGTTAACCCATGGGTTACAGTATGTGCCATTAAGTTATAAATAAATTAATTGGTATAGCTAATCATGATTGAAGAATTTAAAAAAAGTATAAATTTTAAATAAAAACTTGTATCTTGTAAAAAACGATTTCAAGAGGAGGTAAAGGCTAAATCTAGGCCTAAGCAATTTGATAAATGCCATCGTGTTAGGATTCAATATTTTGACATTAATTTTGCCATCATTACCAGGGATCATATGCGTATTTACTTTAAATTAGCCAACAACTAGTTTACTGTAGTTAATCATTGTGATATATTGCGCAAATACTTATCATCCTGTTGTTTTTCTACCATTGTTTTACTTCCAAAAACAATTGTTCTTTCCAGGGGAGGAAGCAGATGGGACAGGCCGACTCAACCCCCACACCCTTCGAAAAGTAAAATATATTAATATTATTAACTTTGTCTATAAAACGAAACATATTAAAGCAATCATATTTCAAGAATTGATCGCTTAAAATGCCCCTGAGGCCATTTGACTTTCAACCGTCCCCTTTTCCAAGTCTGAATCCGCCTCTGCTTAGTCCATACTATGTTACAGTTTGGAGTAAAGGATAATGTGTTTTCTTTTGTATTTTTCATTACGTAAAATTTTCTGGTTAAAAATAAGAAATACTGTAGGCATTAAGGCATACCATGGAGCTCCATGGGCATACTCAGTCTCTACTCTCTAAAATTAGAATGATTTATTTTAGTTAGTCTTACCGCCCAACATCAACCGCAACGCGATAGTGTAAGTGAGTAGAAAGTAACATTTCGCCCAGGCTCAGTTTTCGTACTTTTTTTTGCCAATTTCAGGCTCAAATGTTCTTATTTTTTGTTCATACTGTATCTTACCTAATTTTCAAAGGTAAAGACTTACTATTGTATTGTATGGATAGACCTACACTGTGCTGTATCATAGAGTATGTATAGGCCTAATGGGTCTGTCTCTGGGCTGGGTATTTTATGTTATTTCATGATGAGACTTCAGACTGATTATATTAATATCTGATGACATAAATAGAGTAGATATTAAGTTGATAACTTTTTAAAAAAGTATGTGATGAGCTGATTTTTTTTGTTTTGTTTTTTTTTAAATTTCTCTTTAATCAATAAAGCCTGTTTGAATTTTTATCAGCTTCAATTACAGTAGTTTATGTTTCGGTCATCTCATTGGTGTGTTGGTCAGACAGCCGGTCAGTCATTTTCTCAGTAAATCCCATCTCCTTACAGGGTCATTTCAGTTCTTATGGTATTGGCGTATAAAACACGTAGATAACCGTCTATTACGATGTTACATAGTTTTGAGATGTTTTTAAAGAGAACTATTTTTTTTTAAATTATTCCTTTTATGAATTAAAATAATATGCTTACTATAACTGTACAATAAAATTCCTTTTATCACTGAAAAACAGGAGGATTTTGAATGGATGACATACAACTTTATGTTGTATTGTTTCCTCACTGTGGTGTGGGTAATCAAAACTCATCGTTTGACGTAAACACGAAGACTTAAAAATGACCAATAAGAAATTGGAAACAACATTTAATTTCTGAATGAAGATCTCAGTCACAGGAAGAATTAATGTTTGGATAAATTAAGCGTGCATAATACGATACTGTGATAATTTATAGAAGATAAATAGTTTAAAATTGAATTCAAAATGAGAGTTTATACTGTAGGCTACAGTATACTGTATAAACAGGCCTACCATAATAATATATAAATAATATAAATTAGACTTTGCATCCACACGTCCTTTTAATGGAAGCAATTTTCTATTGTAAATAAGTATAACTTTCTAGAAAAACTACTGCATTCCATTTGTGTACAGTATGCGTACAACCATGGAGGTATTAAAATAAAATATTTTAATACACCCGTATTAAGGCTTGTTACTTAATAACATCGTGTCTGTTTGAAACTGTATTCTAAAGATTGTCATTGTTTTCTTCATTTTCTCTCCATGCTTGACCCACTACCAACTTGTGTTTATTTTGAGAGAGCCAAACTTCAAACTAACGGGTCAAATTGGGTCATCCATTAAGGTAGGCCTATAGCCAGTAGGCCTACAACAGATCTTGAAAAAATGGAACACTAAAAAAAAGTCCCTCATTATAAATTATGCAACGTGTACGGATGTTGCCTGGAGTTTTTGGAGTGCATGTACAGTTACAGTTTGTAGTAACAATTTATTTAATACAGTACCACCGTGGTAAACGAAATGTCCTCGACTCCTATTGGCCTGAATGGGGCTATTATAAAACAATTCTCAAAGGACCTATTAAACAACATAAAATATGTTTTTTTTTCAATACGGGAATAATAATTGAATGAATTTATTTTACAAATTGGGATAATTGAACATTGAAGAGTACCTCATTGGCTCAATGATTGATCGGTCCGGGAATTTAAGGTGAGAGTGCAAGTTGGCTTAGCAAGTGATTTATTAATATTAGCAAGTCGAAAACCAGTCGACATTAATAACAGATGGTTCTAATCAGAAGACACTTAATTTTCCCTTTGACTCGTTCTCAAATTTCAATCAAATCAGTAATTAGGAGCAACATTTTCATATACTACATTTCCATATGCTTACATAATGATATATTTACATTTACATAAAAACCTGTACTAATTTTATACGCAACGGATTTTATTATAAAATATTAAACTATTTAAACAAATTTATAATTTTGGGCTATCATCAATTTTGCTAAAAATCTTACTGTACACCTCACGGAGTATAGTAACAATTTCTCCATACGTTAACATTGCAGTTTTTCTAGGACTTCCCAAATAAAAAAAGTGAACAAATCGACATGGTTTTTAAATGAGGTAAATTCCAGAATAAAACAATCGGATTTTATGGAGACAGGAAACATTAACATGTAGACTGCCAGTTCAACGAACATCAACATGGTTCGATAACAAAAATAAACTACTCAAGAATTGGAACTTTCATTCTAAATGGGGCAAACTAGAGGATAGACGGCGAACTATTAAAGTTTACTAATGCGCTATGACTTCCGATCGTTTTCCAATACAGTGTACCTAAATTTGTTCACAGCTTTTAAATTCATTTGTCTTTGACAATTTTAACATGTCTTTTTTTGCAGTACAATAGTTAGAACACATGTCCAATAGAGAAAAAAAAACAATAGACGAGATAACTGAAAATAAACAGAGTAGAAGATAAAATAGTATGCTTCATTAGTTCAAATAAACAATTAATAATAAAGTATGATCATGGAGAATATAATTTCCTCAATTGTATAAATCATTGAGTAAAGAGGGAGAGATAGCAATTAACATGAGTCTGACTGATAGCCTATTTTGAAGGTTAAGGACTGGCTCCAAAGTTGCAGAATCTGAAAAGTAAAGAATTAGCTCTTTCAGCAACAGAGTGTATTTTCAAACCACTCTACATTAAGAACGCATAAGATATAAACTAAAGCATTCCACCAACCAAGTATTGAAAATACGCGTCATTCTTTTGTGATCAAATTCATAAATTATGCCAGTTTTATCGTGATGGCATAATTACTGTCAAAATAGTGAATCTTAATTCAAATGTAGTTTATTCAAGAAACAACAAATATTAGTACATAGAAAGGTCAACACCCATTGACAAAGCAAAATACAGTATACTGTAGAAAATAAAAATAACTACGATTCTTATGTTTACTAATTAATTGAGTTGGATTTACCTTCTTGGCGGAGCTCTATCCCGCTGGCGGCGATTTTTAAACCAGTTACTGACCTGGGTCAAAGTAAGACCAGTTAGTTTGGCTAAATTCCTCTTTTCATCTGGCGATGGATACTTGTTTTGTTTGTAACAATCCTTCAACATTGCCCTGGATTTCTCCTTGAAACAATACACAGTCTCTTCTCCGTCCCAGATGGTTCGAGGAAGGGGATACTTACGTCGTATCCGATACTTGTCAACGGCTCCCAGCGCGCGTCCTCTTGCCACTTCGGCCTCTTTGTAATGCGCGCGATACCACAAGTCTTGAAGTTCAACATGTAGAGCTGGGCTGAAATGGAAGCTCTGTAAAATTGTGTACAACTCCTTGTATCGACTTTGTCGAAAAGCAACAAATGCACGGGCTCTGAGGACCAATTCATGGCGTTGAAGTGCATTGTCGGCTGGTAGAGAAAATAAGAAACGGGCCAAACGATCGACGTTACCCTCTTGTCGCAGCGCTTCGCAAACGCAGACGACCTGCTCCGGAGAAAAACTGACGAGCGAAGCTTTAACATCTTCGTCAGTAAAGGAACCGACAATTGCCGCCGACCGATTGTTGTCCACATTGTTTAGTAAAGAAACCGAGTTGTGGGACAGTCCATGGTTCTGATGGCCACGGCTGATATCCGACTCCCCAGTATTTATCGTGGTTTCCAATTCCGTGTCGACGTTCTCAATTTGGGAATCCATAGTTGGTAAGACGTAAGACGAGTACGGATAATATTGCAGCGAACACAGCGAATGCGGGTCATACGAAATTCCTAATGCCTTGTCAAGATTGGCGAGTAGCTACTCAGCGGCTGTGAAAAACATTAAGCACGACCCGTCGCATAGCAAGGTACTGGAGGAAGCGTTGCGATTGGTGGATACCAAGTCCCGATGCTGATAAACTAAACCATCTGTTTTGGGGATCGGAAGGGGATGTTTATGTTCTTGTGGTGTACCAAAACTGACTTGAAGACACATTTAAATTTGGCCTCTTATTATTTACCTTATAAATCCTAAATTATTTTTCAAATTAAATCAATAACAGGATAGTAATAATGATGAGTTAAAAGCCTTCTTTTAAAACTTATGTTGACAATTTTTAATTGAATGACTACTTTCTTTTTTTCATAACAATGATGAAGTTTCAAAATGTTGAATGGGTAAAGCGAGGATTAAGATGGTCCCTCAAAATGTTAATGTAGGTATAGGCGTGGTACCGGTTTCGGCAAACTGTGATGAACTTCGTACGTGGTCTTCATAATATCAGCTGACATTAATTTAATTACTTGATGACATGTCAAGCAGTTGGTTGGCAAAAAATAAACGTTTATACAATACCGTATTATTAACGTTTATACAATACCGTATTATTTGTCATCATTTTAGCCGTAGCCATAGTACAGAGCTCCCAAGTTTGGAGATCCAAAAATAGTGAGATTTATTTTTGTCAATTTAACTACCGAAAATTTGAATTTTGGGAAAAAAAGGGGAGCCGTGAATTTAAGAATGTGCACCCCTTTGATGTGTACCTTCAATAGGAAAATCAATGTTTTATTAAAAGTACAGTTAATTGCTATTGTTGGATAATCTGAGATCTGTGGTCTGGTATGAATCATTGGTTTTTTGTGTAATTTCAGAAAAAATAGTGTAATTTCAGAAAAAATAATGGAAAAATGTCGAAAATAGTGAGAAAATGTCAAAAATAGTGAAAGAGTGAGATTGACTGGAAAATAGTGAGACTTCTGCCAAAATAGTGAGACTTTTGGGAGCTCTGCATAGTATCAACGTCGTCGTTGCCTTCCTTCGCCGTCACGATCATCATCGTAGGTTTTATGATTTGAACCGTTTTCAGTTTTCTTTTCTCCATAGTTTTGACAAATCATGGAGAAAAGTAAATGGACAAAGAGATAATTTAAATTCTTGTTTTAAATTATCTTATTTAATTACAAAAAATTGTTATCGACAAAAACAAACTAATTTGAGATATTCTACAATCAATTCGAATACGAAGTTCACCGACCAATAAAGTATTTGGAAACCCAGAAATCAGAAAATTGTGGGACGTTTATAAATTTGTCTATCCTTTAAAGTTTCGTTACATCAGGGATTTGATCCCTGGTTACATCATAAATTCTTTTCTTAAACCATCAATCTACTATATTAATGTGATGCGTGAGGTGCTTGTTTTAATGTAGGCCTAGGTTTATTATTTCTTTATAAATAGAAAAATAATTAATCTTAATATTATTAATACTGTAGTCGTTTAAAGATGTATTGTCACTCAAAAATGACCAAAAAATCATAATCATTAATTTTGAAATTAACTTGCTCAATTTAAAGTAGAATCAAAGTTATGAACTTAGAATAGAAATTACTGTATTTAAAACTGTTTACTAAGAGTTTTACACTAAAACGTTATCAAAATTCTGAGAGGCATTCCAGCCTTTTTATGTATTTTTGCTAATTTTAAGGATTATAATAATGCAAACTAAGGGTAAATATTGTTTAAATATTATAATATTGAGTGGAATGATCATTATTTCTGTATTTCTTTAAAATAAGCAAGTCATTTTCAAAATCAATTTTTTGTCATTTTTCAGGTGACAATACATCTTTAATGTATATAATTTGTTTTGCCCTCTGACGTGTTAGCAAATTGTTCTCGGGACCCAAGACTTCAGTTAACTAGCCTGGCATCTGTACCACTACACCACCGAGCTTTCACTTAGTGACTGGGCATAGAATTCAAGCCCAATAAGCAATTTACGTATAAAAAACTGATAAAACGACAGATTCAACCAAAGGCTCGATCCATCATTATACCTCCATTATCCATTAAAGCAATTTGAGAACATTTCTGAGCGTCTAAAAAATACAGGCGGGGGAGCATGCCTCGGACCCCTATGACAATGACACTTTACCGACCTCCTCTTTTGAAAGAGCCTGAATCCTGGTATTTATATGGTATAACGCAGTAGTTCAGTATAGTTTTATTTTGGAAAAACTTCGCAATCGACAGGCGGCGTCCTGCTGAATTTTCAAATCCTCTAACATGAACCAGATCAGATCCACAACACGTTGTTGCTACCATTCATGCACTGATCTTTTTCACTCACCCAGCCATTCAGTCAGTCAGTCACAAACCAAATAGCGAGGACACCTTTTTTAAAAGCGGTACAGAGGTAGCCTAATGTACGAAGTACTTTTGTTACTGTATTAAAACTTGAAATGACAAATTGTTGAATAAACTTTTTTGAAGCTTTGTGTTTTTCCATTTTTTTTCAATGCTCTCTGTATCGTTTATACTAGTAGTAATACTGGAGGAAGTTCCAGGACTCTGATTTAGGGGGCTTAATTCCTGATTTTTGTTTGGTTTGAAAAAACCTCCAGGCAATAACAGGGCCGGCTTAAATAAACCACTGTTTATCACACTTTTTATGGATACAATTGCATTGATTGGATAATCTTGTTTTGTAGGCCTATATTGTGCCGGTCGGTTGGTCAGTTCCCGCTACTTTTAATATAGGCCTATAGCCTAATTCTACGAGTTATAATACTAGCACGGTCCGGTCCACTTTGCGATAGATTTTTCAATATTCCATTTTTTAAAGTTTCTAATATTCAATGGTTTGTGAAACTTGGCAGACAGTGAGACTCACATAACCATGTGTTGTCATCATCCCATTGGTTAGTTAGTCGGTCGGTCTGTCCATTTTGCGATAGAATCCCATTATATTTTATATTCCATTTTTTTAAAGTTCTAATGGTTCAATGATTTGTGAAACTTAGCAGACAGTTAGGCCTACTTACTAATGTATTGCGGTCATTCCATTAGTTAGTTCGTCGGTCGGTTTCTCTGTCAATTTGCGATATATTTTCATTATTTCCATCGTTATGGGAGTGGCACTTATCTCAATTGGTTTAGTTGGTGGTAACATTGTGCTGTGCGCTGAACCGTGACTCGTTGGTCCATGGTTCAAGTCAACACCTCGCCACTCTCCATGTTTCAGCTGGAGGGTCGGAATACAAGTTACTAGCTCACCGTTTTTCGGGTGAGAAGCCGTTGGTCCCGTGTACATTATGGCTTATGTGTACGTTAAAGACCCCAGTGCACTGTTCGGAAAAAGAGTGGGGGTTGTCTCACGATGTACTGACCAATCACCACCAAAAGAACTCCACCCGTGACCGGAAATAAGTCCACTTCGGACTTTCGATGGTTATTCAGGGTTTTCTAGAACACCGAATAAATCAAACAAACAAACAAAATTATTTTGTTAATAATTCATTTTTCAAGTTTTAATAATAGTCCAATGGATTGTGAAACTTGGCAGGTAGGTCTACGTATGTAATACGGTCATCCCATTGGTCAGTTGGCCGATCGGTCTGGCTGTCCATTTTAATAGATATTCCTATTATTTGTTAATATTCATTTTAATAGGCCTAGCCCAAAACTTAGCAGGTAATTCTTTCATTATACATTGATTTTACCTCACTTATCCTATTGTAATATTGCCTGGGCTGTCACTCCTGATAAATTCAAAACCCTCTGTCCTTGGAAAAGTACGGAGTCTACAAAACTTGATCACATCTTTAAGTTGCAGAAAAGAGCAGTGAGAATTTGTGCTGGCGCCACTTTTAATTCACATTCAAAATTATTATTTAAAAATTTTAACGTCCTTAAACTTGTTATTTGCTCGTTTATGTATCGTCTTACAAATAAGTTATTACCATCTTATACCCGTTCTTTATTTACTA
>JAOTQE010032831.1:0-10245 GCA_025631205.1 Nesometra sesokonis
AACCAAACCGGCAACCACGCCCACCCGGACAAATCATGGCGCCACCACTGCTGACCCCCCCCCCCCTTTCATTTCATCCTGGCCGCGCCCCTGGTAGACCGGGGGCCCAGAAGATTTATTCAGCTGAAAAGAGAAACAAGGTTTGATGGTATTACCGTATCAGGCCATGTGTAAGGGTCAATAAAATGAATTGCTGGCAGGTTATAGCCTGTACCATAAGCCCAGGGGGCCCAAAATTAGGGGGAAAAATGAGTTTATTCAGCTGAAAGAGAAATGAAAAAAAATGGTGGATACTGTTTATTATGTTATAAAAACTATTGAAATAGCCCTGCCAGTAACTTTATCCTGTACGGAGAAACGGCTAATTCCTTTTGCAAACGAAGTGTTACATCACAGCAATAACTAAAAATTTAATGACAGTTATTTTATCCTGTACAGTAGCCCAGAGAGTAGCCCCAAAGTTTCAACTCCACTTGCCCGCTCCCATCGCGTTATTCAGCTGAAAACGAAATGGCTAATTTCTTTTGCAAACGACGTGTTACAACATAGCAACAATAATAGTAAGATATACATACATTTATCCCCAAAATATCCTATACGGATAACAAAGTAAAATTTCATGCAAATTGTGAGACAAACCACGTAACAGATAATTAAAATAGTCTACAGTAATTGAGGTTTGTTCATAATTACTAAAATACGCATCTAATAGAAAACATGCAATTATATTTGTAAAACGGGAGATTTACAATGATTTTCATTTACTGTATAGTCTGGATTGCCGTTCCGTTTTATCTGTTCTTTTCTGGTTTCTATCTATAATTTACTTTCATTTTTGAATTTCAATATTAATAATAATATAGTGTATTATAATAATTTTATAATATTTTAAATTAACACTACTATAGACTTAACTACAAACACTAACAATCATAAATACGATTCTTAACTATGAAATATTTTAATAATAATTAATAATACAGTGTATATTGTTCCACTATCTGTAACATACTTCATCCTAAGTACCCACTCAAGTCGAAGTTTAATCTGGTCTCGGGGTCACTCTATTGCCACCTTCAGATTATTTCTATGAATGGAATGTATGTAATGGATTTTTACTGGTGGTGGTTAGAAAATTTAGAAGGTGCTTAAAACCTCATATAGTCGTGGTGAAGAGTAATTGAACTGTGTATAAATTTAATGTAACGTTACAAGTAAAAAACGCCTTACCCGGTGGTCAATTAACGTTCAACAATTAGAACATAGTTTTAAAGTAAATAATGAATGGTCGGAAACTTGTAAAAACATGTAGTCCACAACGGGATTGAACCCGCAATTTTAGATTACAAGGTTCTGCCCGTTGAGCCCTAGATGCAGAACAATTATACAGCATAGTTTTGGAAATAAATAACAAACATTCGAAAACTATCAAAAGAAAAAAAATCGGTCAAAAACAAACTGAGTTTTAGAAAATAACGGATTCAAATAAATTTCATTTAGGGGGATGGCACAGAGCCGGGGCTCATTGAGATACGAGTACTTGTTTGAAACCGGATAAATCGCTTCTCGTAGCAATTGGAAAAAGCGCATGTTTCGGATGTCGTTCGCGAACGGATAGTACTCAGGGGCGGATCCAGAAACTGCCGAAAGGGGGCGCACTTTTAAATTCCGGGTGGGCGTGGTTCTTAGGTTTTTTTCTGACGAGCAAAAAAAAAAAAAAAAAAGAAGCTCATTTCCCCTATTATGGTGCTCTAGTGTCGTATTTTAATCGTATTTTGGGTTTTTGTTGCAAATGTTGGACCCGGCGCCGGCGCACCTAATATAAGGGGGGCGCAACTACGTTTTGACGATAATAGGGGGCGCGCGCCGGTTGCGCCCATCCCCCTAAATCCGGCCCTGATTTTTCATTTTGCTTCAATTTTCCTTCTTTAATTGTTTTTTGATTTATTTAAATTTACAGTAAGACCCCAAAAGTGACACTAGTTTATTTTCTGTAGACTCTTAACAGTATCGCCAATAAAAATCGTCTGCGTAAAGAAAATGATTTATATAATGACTTTCAATTGGGATTTCATCACTGTTTTTGCTTTGATTAAGTCCAAAACATCAATTATTCATAAAGTGTAGTGCAGATAGTGGTGATCCTTGTTGTGTATCGATGGATCATTCAAATGTAGTGAGATTGTTTATTTTCACATGGGCAGTTATTGCTTGTACATAATAAATTATAAAATAAATTATATCATTATTCATATTCTTTTTAACTCAAGTTAAAGAAAATCATGTTTAATACTATCAAACGCACACATCAAATCAACAAAGCAACAAAATAGTCTTCTTCTCTTTTTACTTTGATATTTTAATATAGTGGTGTTGAAATGAAAATATTATCAAGTGTGCAATACCCTTTCCGAAAGTCCGCTTGTTCTTAAAATGTATTATTATTATTACTTTATTACTATCAATAATTGTCTTAGTCTGATATTACGTATACTCATAAAAAATACTTATAATTATTAAAGAAGTACCTCTGTAATTCTCTGGGTTATTTTTCTGTCTCCTTTTTTGTATATTGCCGTTTAGTAGCCCATCGAATTTGAAATGCTAAATTAAATAGTAGTTTTAAATGATCTAAAATTAATTAAATTAAATTGAATACATTTCCATCATTTGTAGCATTACCGGCAAATAAGACATAATCGTATTTTGTATTAATAAATTGGCATTTGATTCAACATGATGCTGTTTAGTTCATCATGGAGCTAACAGAGAGTCACACACGCTTTTTGCCTGTCGAACAATAAATATGTTTCTTATCTCCCATTGACTATCATTCCCGTTTCTTGCCAAAATTCAGGAATTTCATTACCGTATTTATTTGTAATTTTATCTATTATTAGCCCTTAATATGATATTATCATCTATATTGAACAGGTTATTACTGTAGGTTATTATTGTTAGTATCAGACTGTTAAATAAAGTTGATAGCTTACCTTAATGACGATTACATCTTAACGAATATAGTGAGTAATTGTCATAATCTTAAAATGTTGTCCTTTTAATGTTTAATGCGATGATGTTTTTTTTAATTGATTATTCAGTCCTGTTTTTGTAATTGCCCCATATGATATGAATAAGGATTTGTTACAACTGCCTACAGTATTTGTGTAAGGATATGTCATTAACGACATAACCATGGTTTACTTACAAGTGAAACACACTTTTGTGTCTTTCCTTTTAGTTTCCATTGTAACCATGGCAACATCAAGTTTTGAAAATCTTTCTGATGTGGCAACATCCACCAATGAATTCTCATCGGATCTCTACAAAATCCTGCTATCAACTACAAAAGGACAGAATATCTTCTTTTCGCCAATCAGCATCACGACGGCTCTATCGATGACGTACATAGGTGCACGAGGTGAAACGGCTAAACAGATGAAGAACGTTCTGCGATATGAAAATATACAGGGCGCTAAACTTCATCAGTCGTTCAAACAGTTGAATGCCCTGCTTTATGGCAGGCAGAATCCTTACATTTTGAAGTCTGCGAACCGTTTGTTTGGTCAACATGGATTCAGCATTCTTGATGAGTTCCAACAGCAAACTAAAACACATTATCTTTCCGAGTTAGTGACCCATGACTTTGTAGGAAATGGTAAAGGAGCTGCGGCTGCCATCAATGCATGGGTTGAAGGACAAACAAATGGTAAAATTAAGAATTTAATACAAGAAATTGATCCATTAACAAGGTTGATATTGGTAAATGCCATCTATTTTAAGGGGAACTGGTTGAACCAGTTCAGTGAACATCAAACGCGTAGAGATATGTTTCATGTATCTAGTAATGAAAAGGTTGAATGCGAACTAATGTATCAAAAGGAAAGGTATAACCTCACATATGATTCAATTAATAAATGTTTGGTACTTGAGTTGCCTTATAAGGGCAATGATTTGAGCATGCTCATTGCCCTTCCGGATGAAGTGGACGGGCTGGCAATGTTAGAGCATAAATTATCTGCCCCACTCCTCAAAACTTGGACTGAAGGCTTCCGCAAGGAGGAGGTTGAAGTATATCTTCCAAAATATAACCTCACACAGAAGTTTAGATTAAGTGATGCACTAATTGCAATGGGAATGGGTGATATATTTGATATGAATAAAGCCGACTTATCTGGTGTTTCAGTGGCCGATAATTTATATGTTTCCGAGATTCTCCACAAAGCATTTATTGAAGTTAATGAGCAGGGTAGCGAAGCTGCTGCTGTAACATATTTAGAAATGATACCGATGTCATGCGCATTCCCACCATCACCCAGAATTATTTTCCGCGCTGATCATCCTTTTATATTTTTTATTCGTGACCAGCGCACTGGAGTGGTGCTTTTTATGGGACGAATGTTAAAACCTCGGAATTACACATGGGTTTAAAATTTAGGCAGTATTTATGGACGGCAAAACTGCCAAAGAAACCAAACAGCTAACCTGCATGTCTTAATACCCAGTTATATGCCTGTCAACTTTTTAGAAGCCTAATGCATGAGACAATCGCTGCCAGGTACCAAGTAGCAAATCTGATTTAGACAACCAAAAACAAAACCTAATTTCCATTATTTTACGTACGTCTTTTTTACCTTTTAATAACCAGTATGTTGTCTCTGGTAGGTTTTTCGTGGTGTTTTTTTTAATGAAAATTGCAATCGTTTAAACCATTTTACACTTGTGGGGTTTCTGAATATATACGAATTCTTCTCATGCGTGAGAAAATTCGATTTTGAATTTACCGTTTAAGCATCTTGAGGCCTATGCCGGTTTATCACATCATTGATATGCCTAAATTGGATTATTGTATACATATGGAGAGAATCGTCATTTGGTGGCCAGACTATAGTTTCTCTCTAATCTTGTTTTGAAATTGATTAATTGATGTACCGGTAGCTTCTACAACCGATTTCGGAAGTGATTTTCAATCATTGACCGCAGTCATTGAAACAGATTTGTTTTCTTTATCTATCTTCAAACCAGATGAACATTTTCAGTTAATTTTTTTTTCTCTGTGATATTCTAGAACGCAACTTCCTAATTTTGAGACAGTACCCACGTGTGGAACGTTTCAAAAACAGTACAAATAATTTATTGGAGTTTAACTTGTCAAAACCATTAAATATTTTGAAAATCTGTAATACTGCAGCTATTTTTCTTCTATATGTGAAGTCTCACCACAAAATGAGTCGCATCGTAGGTGAGACCAAACTGAGATAATCACCAAGGAGATTTGAAGTTAAATTTTTGCCAATTTAGTTTTAATCAATTATGAGTGCTATGGTAATTCATTATAATATACATGTTATGTCAGTATTCATGAAGTAAAGTTTCCTTAATGCAGAATTTCAGAAATGTATAGCATTTTAATTGTTTATATTTGGATTGTTTTATTGGCACTTTTTTTTTCAAAACTGTGTTTCATGAAATCTTATAAATCAATTTTGAATTTTCGTACCATGAGACTCATTTTGTGGTGAGACCTCACATATGCGTTACAAGTCCAAAAATACCGAAAGTTACATTATAAGTGTATCATTCCTGAATTGTAAGTAGTGCAAAAGTTTGGTGGGAATGGGTCGAACATTCTTCAAACACAAAGTAATAAGATTTGCTTGTCAATTAAGGATGTTTTCTATCCTTACATTCACACCAGACCGGTATAGTTAACAAACTGAAGACGACATTGAATAAAATTATTAATTATTATTAAATTAATTTTAAGAATAAACACGCGTTCTGGACGCGCACCAAAATTGTTTTTTCAAATTTGGGGCTTAACACAATTTATACTTCAGAGGGGTGCTTATTTATGAGCGTGCATTAAGTAAATCTTCAGTTATCGTTCATATTAATTTCACTATATACAAGTGTATGTTGTTGCATGGTCAAGGTTTTAGTTGAAATGTTTACAGTTCGCACAGTGTAACACATGCGATGTGTGACGGGCAGTATCACCAATCCTGCATGTGATACTGCGCCCTGTATTCTGCCTTCTGTGTAGATACAGTCAGAAAATCGGATGTCTCTTGCCTAGTCTTAGTTCATGACGGTGATTCGGATTTAGTTTTTAAAAAGACAATCGTCAGGCACCGAATGGAAGTAAAATCCCCACGAGAGAAAATAAGAACTCTGAGATAATTAATTAAAGGCCATACAAAACGGTATTTAGATTTTTAGAAAATGTTGTAAGCATGTTATGGTTAACAATATTATGTAATATAAATTCCCCTCTCGTCCCTCTTATAGAAATAAAATTGTTTTGAATTTGATTGTCATTTCAAACTGGACGAAAATGTAAAAATGCAAAAGGTAAAGCTTCTGATGTCTTATGACGTCATACAATTCTCAATGGATCAAGTCGATCCGACAATAAGACGAAAAGTTGCGTACAGTATAAAAAAGATAGTTAATCCTAATATTATTACTTGAAGTGTAAAATACAGTTACATTTAAAATGATTTAGGCCTGACTAGCTGCAGTAGTTGGTCAGTGTCACAAACTGTTCATGCACTGTACACCATAACTTTTATTTATTCAACAAAACCAGGCTAGTATACCTATTCTCCAACCACCTAAATATACAAGGTGATTGAAGATTAGAGTGCGGCTACTGAACCAAAACTATACAAGCAAGGTCAGCGACCGAATGAAGCGATTGTCAATCGTGCTTGGTTTTTATAGTATTAACATCAACTGCTATTCTAACATTTCTGGTACTACGCGCGATATTCGCAGAGCGTAGTAGTCTGAGGCGTAAAAGTCGCCGATTTTTTTGTAGCCTGAGGCGTTAGTCGCAATTTGAATAATTCCAGATTTAAAATAATAATTATATACAGTTTTAACAGAATAGTAAGCATTTACAATTGTATTTATAACGATAGATTTGTTTTCTCTTTTGTGATTAACCACCACTTTTATTCGTCTTCAGTATTGCATAATCATACAATATCATTATCATCAATTACCGGTATGTCTCTAAGTTTCTTCACTAGTTTCGTATGCCGTTGTCTAAATACACAAAGTTGAATCACATGTTCATATGAATACGTTTGATTTTGTAGCATAAATATTTTATTACTCTAATGTATATATATATTTTTTAAAATATATTTTATGAACCTGTATATTGACAAAATAGTTTAGTTATTCCAAAATCCACATAGCGGTATATACAGACTGTATATAATTTATTTTTTATAACGATACTTTATTTCAATTTTAATGCTAATGTATTACCAGTTGATAATTAATTGTTTCATATCTCGTGGATATATAAAGTGACACCCATACAATGCCGAGTATTTAAAATCTTATGGAAAGAACAAAACACAGTCACAAACGTGCGAGACCAGGCCGACAGACAGACAGACATTTTTGAAAATCTGTTTACAGAGACGCTTTTCGCGTCTAAAAAGCCTATTAGTATTAGTAATTATATTAGGCCAGTCATGGGAAAAACACCAAGTTTTCGCAGCAAGTTATTGAGAAGAAATAAGCAAATAAACAACAGGAATTACACAAACAAATACAAAGGAAATTTGTGCATATTTTATCAAATAACAATTTGTATAATTGACCCTCATTCTAAACCTTACGAAAAGTGTACTATGTTTTTAATAATAACTCAATTTTTTCTATAACTTGATAATTTTCCGTGTTTTGCCTCATATGCGTGTATTGTGTGCGAACAGTCACTTCTTTCGTCATAAGACGGATTAATTTGACAGGGATCTGTAAATTTGACATTTCGGAATTTTAAAGCATTTAATGTCATTGGCTTTTATTGTTAAAACATTTTTCAAATATAAAAAACAGTAATCCGAAAGGTCCACTAATCAACTTCAAGTAAGAAAGTGTAATGCATACCACAAGCAATGAGGTACACGCCATCGTGAAAGACTTGAATATTTCGACATAAATTATGTCATCATCAGGAATTCCTGATGATGACATAATTTATGTCAAAATATTGAATCCTGTCACGATAGCGTGTATCTCATTGCTTGGAGTAGGTATTATACTTTCTTACAAAAACAGTAGATGTTCTAACTTTGTTCATAACTTTGCAAGGAAAGATCTCATGAAACTGATTTTTTGTTTGTATGTTAAAGGTAATAATGTGTTGTTTCGTAATTCATAAAGACCTCAGTTTTCAATTTTTCGGCTTATGCTTTCTTTGGCTTGGCTCTGCCACATTTTAAAATGCGCGTCATGTGGTCTTAAAACATCAATTTATAAATGAACAAAGTGTTAATGCATAGATAATGTAATTAGTATAAGTAGTTAAATCTTTTGTTTTCATGACTGGATAAAGTCAATTAAATACGTTCAATTTTATACAGATATAGTTTTTAATCAAGCACATCATGTAGAAATGTTTCATTTTTTAATAAAAATGTTGTGCAGAAATAATAATAGCAATTCTCTTTAAAAGTTTTTTTTATTAAATGTTTATGTTTGTGCGAGTTATATGGTCGAGCAGTTAAGGCAAGGGAATCGTGAACCACAGAAAAAACGAACAGCATGGGTTCGAGGCCCGTTCACACCATAGTTCTAGTGGTGAAGTCTTCTCGGATAAGGACTGGTTCCAGTGTGCACAAATGTCTCGTGCGCACTATAAAGTGCCCAGTACATCTTTCGAGACGAGTAGGGGTTACTGGTTCATACATCCCATGATGTAGACAGCAGAATATATCGCCTGTTTCGGGCAGCAGGACATGAAGTAATCCTTAGGGCGTAGAAAGTCATATGAATGTCTGGTCCACAGCGCCTTGAGATTACTGTATTTAAGGCGCTATATCGAAGTAAATTTCACTGATGTAGCTTATGTGGTGCAACTGGAAAAAATGATAGATAAACTAAACTTATTAAGATTTTTTTTTCCATTACACCTCACCTCCATAATTTTCAGTTTATATTTCCATTAAAAAAAATAAACCATTATATTAAGCCTACACAATGCTTTGTGCTACTTCAGCCATAATGAAAACCCCAAAATATATGCATGTATTTGTTTTGTATTTGTCAATTTTTTGTTGAAATTTTCAAATTATAATCTTAGAAAAAAGGCTCAGAGTAAATACTTGCTGTATCAATATCACCTAATTCTGTCATGTTTAATTATGCATGACCATTTCGTAGATTTAAACAATTACACATTTTCTACAGTTTTAGCTGCGAAATAAGCATTTATTTGCAACTTTGTCCGTACTTCGTAGATACAGTATTTAAAGTGCCACCCACATGAAGCATGTTTTAACACCCCCAAAGAAGGTCGACGTGTTAATGAATTATTTCCATCACAAATTTGTAGTATTAATACAGTACTGCTATTACGACAGTATCTTATCACGCTATTATTTGGTGATGAATAAATTAACCAAAATCAATATAGACTTATTCAACAAATATGATCGTTTAGTAAAATCATCTGCATTATTTTTTATTTGTCTATTTACAAATTACTGATAAAAAATTTGATAAAGAAGAATACAGAAAAAAAAAAACTCTTCGCAGGAATAATGGTTGGCTTCTCTAATTTTCGTCCACTAACAGCATGTCTATATGCCAACTATTTTACGGCAATGCCTGAGATGTTTTTTCCCATCGCAGATGCTGGGCTTCGTATTCCACGATTTCGAATCATGAGCGAAAATTAACTACATAATGGGCAAATAATGTTTTTGCCCATTATTTAGGTGATTTTTGCCCATATTTCCACTGTTGTAAGGGTCAACTTTACCGTATTTTGCTAAACAAAAGGTGTCAAATCTAAAATTTCTTAAGCACTCTCTTAGTCTTGAATGTTTAGTCCAACTTTACAAATCTTACATCCAGCACACACTTGAATATTATTGGTCTATTTATGGTCTTTTGCGAAATTTACTACTTTAGACGTATTGAAATTCTTATTTTTTTTCTTTGCGGCTATTAGCCATTTATTCAATCATGTTCATATACATATTCATAATACCATATACAAAATCATATCATGTTATAAAAATTATAAAAAAAAAAGAAAACATGATAAATTTCACTTTAAAATAGTATTAAATTACAATAAATATTACAATTTCACGTGATAAACAGTACGGTATTAGAACATTAATAATAACAGCGTTATATTTTCTATGGTACTTAAACATCACATTGCTATACATATCTTTTTTTAAAGTTTTGGGTTTTTTGGGGTTTTTTTTT
>JAOTQE010032842.1:0-10245 GCA_025631205.1 Nesometra sesokonis
GGCTGTTTTTTCTTCATTTATTGAATCCATATATTTAGGCTCCGCTTACACTGCATGTGTTTTGCCTATTTAAAAAAATAGTAAATAGCAAATAGTAAAGCCCTCATCAAAATAAAATTTCATATCCCGGACGTGAAACTAGTAATTAATTTTATTTTGCCTAATAGGCCTATTTAAATAGATGTATAAATCAGAACAAGATCAAAATCACTTTCCGAACATCCATTAGGTGTATATATCCTTTAGAAAATTTTGTCAAGTTTTATTACAATGGATAATTAGATTAATTTTCACTTGATTGCCTAGCTGTACAATGTATTCCTCTCTTTTATAAACATTTAGGTTATGTTCAGATTCACGGCTTAAGCGGAGCTTAGCGTAAGCGAGGCGCAAGCTAATCTGAGGAGTAACGACCAAGGTGTTCGGACACAAGGCGTAGCTAAAGTCATAAGCAATTTTAAAACTGCCGCCAGTGGGTTTTTCTACGACCAGTGAGCTGTAATTGATTGGCCAATCCAGACCGATTGTAAATTGTGATTGGACAACGCATAGCACAAGGACAAAGCCATTCAGGTGTACGAGGCGTAGCTCCGTAGCTTAAGCTAAACCGGGGTTTGCAGGGAGCACAAGTTACGCTCCGGATTAGGGACTTGCGCTAATCGCCGGCTAGTTCAGACACAGAAAATCGTACGCCGAGTAGATTACGCTCCGCTTAATTGTTGAGTATAGCCTTAATGTGATAAGCCAGTAAGGTGGTTAATTAAAAATTATCCTACATTTTTTTGAAAATACTGTATTGGGTAAAATTAACTGGATCAAATTCTGTAATGGGAACGTACATGTAATTCACATTAAATATAATTGCTATTTTAAACATTCCATAAAATACAAAATTAAAACAATATAAATTATAATGTACATTACATTAAAATATAGTAAAAAATGGATGATATTTAGAGTGAACAATTTCATTTCAATTACAGGGCATTTAATTTTACTAATCATCTATTAACAAAACAAAGAGTCGCATGTTTACAAGAAAAAACATGGCAGTGTTTTTTTGCAGGTATAATACAGGTTTCTTATAATCTGTTAATTTTTATGGTGAGATTTATTATGATTTAAAAAGGTTAAGTATACATCATTAAAAAGCAACCAGTAACTTCAACTATTTTGATATTGCAAATTATTAAACATACCAGTATACTTACATCTTAATCTAAATAGCAATAGTGATTTATTATTGTAGCTTAGTAGATGTAAGAAGTACAAAATCCTACCTAGCAATTTCTCCCTTTCCTCTAAACTACCCACCCCATTAAAAAATTAACTATTTATAGTAAAATTTTAAAGCAGGGATATTACATTATCGTTAAATTTATGAAATAGGTTGAAACTAACTGGAAAGAGCCAAATTGTGCTGATCTATACAATCATAATAAATTGAAACTGAATTAAATTAATAAAACTATTAAATTTGAATTATTCTAACAATTTGTTTACATACACTGAAAAAATAAGATGAGAAAAAACAGTAATGTTTTTAGACAGATGATTATTGTAGTGTATTTTACCGGAAGGGACGTCTCTTGAACTGGAGGCTGGCCGCAAACAATGGCATGAGACTTGTGTTATCATTGGTAACAATTAACCCAGTTGGAGTGAGGAGAGGTGAAAGTAGTGCCAACGGCCATTGCATGGATCACAAACACCTTCTCTGTGGATTAATACATGTCAAGCCAGAGATAGTTTGGATCCAATTTGTGGTAGTAATGAGGGAAGAAGATGGGAGGGATATTGTGTGATTTTAAACAGCTGTGTTAATTAATATTTGAATGGTTTTAGAAAATTATAATGATTCGGTTGACAAATTAAAATCTTTTAGAACTAACCACCCTGAAAATAGAATTTTACGCTAAATCAGACCTATTTTAGAAGTAAAAATCATAACCCAGTAATTGTTGTTCTCTTGGTTCTTAAAACATGTTGTTTAAATGAACTAGGAGAAAAAAATAAATACAAAACAAAGAAATATCCTTGATAAATTCTCTGATAATAACATCATTGGCCATTATTTTAGTGACTTAACTGTCTGAATAGTGTTTATAAAGTAGGTTTGTAAAATGAGAAGAAAAAATTATGTTTTCTAACTTAAACTATTATTGAATAATTTAAAGTGTATTTTCACTTTTAATAGTTTATTTTCTCAGATTGTTTTAAAAAATTGTAAGATGTATGACTAAAAGGTGAGCAATTTTTGATAAGTGGGACTACCTAGCAAAATACACCCCTATATGTTTTGGTAGGATATCCCTTTGAACAGAAAACAGGATAGCATACAGACAATAATCCGATAAACATTGCATCAGAAATTTCCTTCCTACAAAACAACTTATCTATTTCCTAAGAACTTACAAAAACAATTCTGTAATCTGTTTAAAAAAAAAAAGAGAAAGAAATAAAAACACTGATTGAAAAAACTAACAAAGACGTCATAATATGTTCAATTCTTATCTAAAGTGAACAGCCAGGCTTGGGTAGTTCATCAAAGAGATAAATTCTTTCTGTATAGATTAATTTGTTGCTCCTCATCAGAAGGTAAACCGTAAACCAATGCAACCGAATTGTGAACATGTGCCGAGGCATGCTTATTGATGATAAAGCAATTGCATTTAATGCATGTTTGAGATTTTGCCTGTGCATCCGTTCGATGCTAAGAGAGCCTGGAGCGCGTTCATTAAGTCCGCCACTATCTATTGAGAAGCCTTCGGGCCGAGCCGTGACTGCGAATCAACAACCTAGTATTTTATCCAAAACGTGAATATTCATATAGCAATATAGGCATAAATGAACTGAAATGATGTTTCCATTAAGGCATTGGCAAAGATGTAGGCTAAGGATATTTTGCTTAATTAATAACATCTAGAGAATATCAATACAGAATCATTAAGCTGAGAAGCATATTTCAATATTGTCAGCTACCGTTATTGTAAACAAAACCATCATGTAGACTGTACCCTTACCAATGCAAAGTCAATACCATACTGACAAACCTAATATTTGCATTTTTTGCTAAAAAATTATTTACACGTTTTCAAAACCTAGGTATAAGCCCACCTGAGAACTGAATGTAATTCTGTGTGTAAAGTCAGTGAACTTATACTAGGGTAATGTCCACGTCACACCCTGAATATGATTCCATGGTTAACATCAGTGGGCTTATACTAGGGTAAATGGTTAAAGCTGCATAATTCCAAAAATGTTGGTTGCTCGGTGGAGGTTTGCGCTCTCCGAGTGTTTCTAGTTAAAGACTATTACTAATATTTTAAGTATTTTGGTACATATTAGAGGTATTCTATTGAAAATTTGACATGTAACTTATCAATACTATAAAATAAATAAAATGAAAATACATGTATAAATATATAAATCAATCAATTTATTTTTAATTTACTCAAAATCAGTATGTATATAAGATCAGACCTCGATTTTTGTTTTGACTAGTCCACTGGGCAAGTTGACTTTACATTTCACTAGCTCACAAGCAAATTCAAATAGCCCATGTCTATGGCAACTTAATCTACAATGTGTAAACATGACTGCTTGAAACTTGTATTCACTAGCCAACTGGGCTAGTAAAAATGAAAATTCACTAGCCCGGTGAAGTTTTCACTAGCCATTATACGCTGGGATACTAATAAATCGGGCCCTGAAAATACATAAACCTTTATTTTTGTGTGCTAATATTTTTTTTTAAGCAATGATCTCCAACATTTAATAATAACTGGCGCCAACATTTAGGACATTCAAAGTATAGAACATCTAAGGTTATTAATTTCAAATGTGAAAATAAAAAAATATGACATAATAATATTTTACCTAGAAGTTAAATATTTATTATTTCCCCATACTGACCTAAAATTTATATCTTCAATATATTCAGTTGACAGAGATAAATTTATTTATGAAAATACAATTCCCAGAACTGTGATTAAAAGTATCCAAGTCTGGCCTTCTAAAGTACTTGGAACTGTTCAATTTTTACATTGTTTTTCCACACTGTGGTACTAGCAATAGATTGTGCTAAAAATTAATGACGTCAACATGGAACGATAATGCTTTAAAAAATTATTACAATTGCTAAATTTAAGATGATTTGTAGCTTGGTTGTTAACATGCCTGCCTTCCAATCCTGGGTCCCAAGTTCGAGCCTGGCTGCTTAATTTTCTTTCTCACAACACAACAGTGCCACTCCTTAAACCTCCGAAAATGAGACTTGGCTTACAAAGCATGATATAGTTCTCATCCTATAAGTGGTGAGAAAAATCGCTGGTTGTTGTGTCATGAAACACACAAAAAAATTTAAGTTACAGTGTCCCTCCATACAGTGCCAACAGTTGTATTCTTGAAGTAAAACGTAAGGGCAGATAGAAAAAATTACTAGCTTATCACTCCCTCCCGCCTCAGAAAAATTGAAAATGTTGAATTTCATTTTTTATATTTTGAGTTAAAGGTCACGCAGTATACAGAAGACCTAAAGTACTTTTTTTAATGCAAACTTATTTAAATGTTCAAATGTGAGTACAGTACTACTTGTTGAAATAAACAGTGCAGTTCTTGATTTAAATAGTCTTTCTTTTGTTTTACTTTGATTACCGGATTAAAAAAAAATTTTTTCTTTCCTCATTTTATGTGGTTACTGGATTAAAAAACCCTCTCTCCTTCACAATTTTTTTGAAAAAAAAAAAGATTGAATAGCTAATAATTTCGCTATCTGCCCCAAGTATCTTAATAACAGAAAACTAAATTGTTAAAAAAAATAAAATCCAATTTGGAAAACTTCTTATACATTACGAATTAAAAGACGCTTACTATATAACTGTACAATAAAATTTAATGTCAAAAATCAAAATTAGGGTAACTTCAACTTTGACAACAATTTCAGAACCTAAGAGAGTTAAATCAATCATGAACACAATAACATTAATAATTCATAAAGTCTTTGTCTCTAGCAAGTGGAAAAAAAACTTTATGAATTTCAAACAAGGGTTTCTTTGAAATCAGATTTGAATGTGTAATAACCAATGACGACGACGGCCTAGGGAAAATTATTTACTGCTTAGATGCATTAATTTGACAAAATGAAATCCAACAAGCATGCTAAGCTTCATTATATTATTATTACAATGTTTCTTCTCAAGATGCATTTTGCGTAAACGCGCTTAATTCATAGTTCTTTACCGCAGGTATTATTCCGCTTACTACACGTGACTAAGATCAAAGTTGCAGAGAACACACAAGTCACCGTTATTCCAATTTCTAATTCTGTCATAATCAATTTTTCTGTTAAACAAAAATTTTTTATCGACAAAATTTTCAGAATCAAAGTCTTAACTTAAATTTGTAAAAAATTGAAAATATTAATGCACAGCAAAACAGAATAAAGTTGAATTTGAAATCTATAAATAAATTTTTAAAATATTAAACATGTAATATTGTGAATAATTTTATTATTGATAACTAACTGGCATAAAATGGAATTCTACAATAATGGTATTTTGATAAGATAGCACAAAATTGCATGCATATTGAAGCCATTAAAATTTTAAATTTTGTCATTATTAATCTACAAAATTTCCGACTAATGGATCAAATTTTTCAACAATTCTTGGTCAACAAAAACATATTTTAGGTCTAATTGTGAATAATCCCTAATATATTCATAATTTTAAATCATCAAAAATCATAATCCATCATCAATAATAGAATAAATTATTTCTTTTATAACAATGACCATGCATGATAAAATATGCCTTAAAATAATTCTAAAGTCCGTGAATATAAAAAAAATGAATTGTTTGATGCAAAAGAACCTTTGTTAATATGCTTTATCCGATATTGAGAATTGCACGCATGCATTGTCTGGTATCTTATGATCATGGGTGGTGCCATGATATCATAAGATACCAGCACCTTCACTTTCCACGTTTTTACATTTTTGCATAGTATTAGATCTGCAAACAAAAAAGGTTTTTAAAATTATCATCAAAGCTAATTTTTTTTTTTTTAAAGTTAGATTTATTTTATATAATATTCTATGCTCACTCTAACCATTCTCCAAGTCGCCAATGGCTACTGGATTTCTCATTTGGCTAAAATAAAAATGACCTCTTTCGCCAAATTGGCTAAATCAAAAATCCCCAAAAATGTTTAGTTTGCAGTCAATTTTTATTGGTTTTTATCATTTTGGCTATAGAATTTATGAACTGGCTAAATCTTTAGCCAGTTTGGCTAAGAAAAAATTGGCCCTAGAGTGAGTGTAGATAATATTATTAACCATAACATGCTTACAAAATTTTCTTAAAATCCAAATACCATCTCATGCCTTTAACAAAATGAAAGCTGTGTTTCCTCTTCAAAAAAAATATTATTGTTTTCTGACCTGAATCCTTCTCCAGCAATCATTCTGCCCTGAGGGGGGCACTTTACTGTCACAAACAATGTTTTAGAAATTGATTTTGTTGAAACTTATAATAGTTGTGGTTTAAAATCAATTTTTCTTAGGGAAGTGCTTTCGCTTACTTTAAAGACAAATGTACATTCTAAGTATTAAGCCAGGGAGGTATTTTATACCTTACTGATAAAGCCATGCAGGTTATTCAACCAATAGTTTTTAAAATGTTTTACCAATAATTGTAATATCTAATTTCCAGAGTGTGTTGTACAAACCACTAATATTCCTAAAAATGTTACTAATACAACATTTTTAAATAAAACATTTATTATTATGATAGTATTGTTGTTGCAGTTGACAATGCTTTGGAATTTCCCCTTAAAATTGGATTATGGTAATACTGTACTCGTTATGATTATGATGATGATGAACGTGATGATGGTAATGAAAATGGTGAAGATGATAGTGATTATGATAGTGGTCGTTATGATGATGATGGTTATAAAGATAATGATGAGGATGAAGAACAATGATTATGATGAAGATGATGACGATGATGACGACGAGAACGGCGATGATGAAGACAATGATGATGATATGTGGATGTGATGATACTAAAGATGACAATGATGATAATAATAAGAATATAGTCTCCAAAATGAGGAACCTGGGAAAAATTCAAAACAAGGCATTTAAAGTTTTAACTTTTAACACTGGTGTCTATATCATGTCAGTGGTACTGTTTTTAACCCTACCACCCTGACAAAACCAGTCAATAAAGAATTGCCTTGTAGAGTGACAAGAGGACCCAGTGGGCCAACAAAATATAGAGCTGTCATGTCAAATAAGAAAGCAGGCTGAATGAACTATAAGAGCTCATAAAATATTATAGATAAAGGTACCCTGTAAAGTAATAGATTAATGGGGTACAAAATGTAGGGTTTTATGAAGGCCTTTTAAAAGTTTGACCCAAATTCATGTTGTTGTTCCTTTTATTATCATCTCTAATTTAAGAGTTTGTTGTTTTGCTTTGTCTTTTCTTTGGATGCCTTCTGTTTTTTAAATATCCACTCTTATCAGGTACATATCTCACACGCTATGAATTTTTTAATGTTATAAATCTTTTATTAATTTATTTTGTGTCACATCAAAAAAGCAAGATTACTCGTCACTTATAGGATCAGAACTAAGTCATGCTTTCTAAACCACGTCTTATTATGTGGCTTATGGAATGGTGCTTGTAATTCGTAGGAAAGAACATGGTATTCAAGGTTCGAACCAAGAACCTTGGGATTGAAAAACATGTATGTTAACCACCAAGGTACAGCGCCACTACAAATATTCAAATGAAGTTGGTAGTTTATTGTAATGCACAGAATAATAATTTTATGTGAATTAAATTCTTTAATGTTTTAGAGATAGTTTGGTTTAGAGCAACAGAGGTCCCAAGTTGTAAAAACAGAATACCTGGAGATTTTCTTTTGGTCATCCGTACACCATTTACAACGTGTACACTTCATAAAATGTATGTAAAATACCCTTGTTTAAACACATTGATAGTATGAAACAGTAGTTTCTGATTTTGTCACTGTTAAGGTATGCCATTACTCTCCATAAAAACATTTCTAAACTTCACATTTCCTTATTGTCAATCAATATTTTGAAAAAATAGGCAAAAATTATGGTTTAATTGTGAAAATTTTTCAAAACCTGGAGAATTTTGAGAATTTCGGGAGCCCGGGAGATTATCCAAAATTCTGGAGACTCCAGGACAATCCTGGAGACTTGGGAGCTCTGGAGCAAGTAAAGTTTACCAGATGTTCTTTAGTTTCATGATTTTTGGACTTGAAGGTCCAGTTTAATGTAAAATTTGGTTGGTTTTCTGGGTGGTCAGTTGAGTGGTCAGTTTTCGGAGAGACGACTGTTAGTAATTTTCTGTTAATTTCACTGGACAAAATTATCAACCCACAACATTTATTTAAATAACAAAACAAGACAATTAGCATTTTATTCTTGTAATTATTAGCCAGCTAGGCTAATAATTGACAGAAGAACGAGTTATGCCACTCGATGAATTATGGAAGTTGCAATCTACGGGTTTAAACAACAAAATTAAAAGAAATTCTACAACCATTCATCATTGCTACAACATTAAAAATGTCCAACCAATTAGGACAATTTACTATACAACAAAAAACGACCACAAATCATGGCGAGTTTAATCGGGAAAAACCGTTGATAACGACATCCAAAATCCTGACCATATATCAAGAAAATGCGTAGAAAATGTAATCACATCATGAAATGTAATGGTTAACTTAAGAATGGCTTGTTAATTAATCCTTTAAACCTATGCCCATTGCAATGAATGTAAATGTCCACTTAACGGTGATTTAGAATGACTTTAAAATAATGAGGTGTTGCCCGTGCAGCTATCGTTAAAATTATTAAGGACTTTGTCATCGACTTGAGAGTAATAACGATGAATAATTTTACCATTAAACATTAATGTCTGTTGCCCGAAATGATGAAATTATTTACGACGATAAATATGCTGACGTTGATCATAGATAATAAATCAATGTAATTGATTTATTAAAACATTGTTACAAATGAAATTTCCTAACAAAGATCTTGTTATAAATATAATACCTTGTTTTTTATAGGTCACTATCTACAGTCAAAATAATGGTGTATCCAGTATAAACAAAATTAATGGCTCATAAAAAATAATAAACATAAGTTTTCATAAGAAACCTTAATTAATAGTACAAAAAATACATGTCATCTTCTGGATTTACGATCTATTGTATATACCTCAACATCAGCTAACAAAATATGAAAACTAAATTTAATTATTTACCTGCAAATTTATCAACTTGAGCATAAAAAATTGTAAATTCCATTTTGGACAGATGATTTTAACATACAGAAAATCCACAATTGCCTGTCAACCAATTTCAAAATTGTTGCTTTATTCTGTACAAAAGTCCTGGTATATAAGGGATGTAGCTAAAAAAATCCAAGGGACAGCAACAATGTAAAGGTGGATGGTAAAGTGATTAAAACAATATTTCTATCTTTTTGAAAGGCTTAGGGTGGGTGGCAGGTTGAAATTAGACTGGGTGGAAAGCCTTAAAGTAAGTTTTAGGGTGGGTGGAAATGTTTAGGATTGACAGCCCTGCCCACCTCCGCCCAGCATAATTACATCCCTGGGTCTGAAAAAAAAATGGATTTATGTTAAATGTTTAAACAAATGGAGAACTTACCTTTGCGAAGCGAGATGCATATGATCCTGTTAATAATGAGTGAAATATAATAATTGTCTCATCTAAATCCCACACAAATACTCTCTGAAAATTGAAGATTTTAGCAAAATAAATATATGTGTATTATTTAATAGGCATGTATAACAGTACTCCTACAGTAGTGTACAACAGCGATATTTAATATAGCGCATTATTATTCAATTGTGCTGTTTTAACCGGTTCAATATTATATAATATTGAACCCTGCGAGTAATATTCAACTCCTCATGGTCACCTGATTTCGCCACGCCAGGAATCGAAACCTGATGCGCATAGCCTACACAGCAGGCACGCCGACATTGTGAGCTGCATATTTATACCTGCCAACTTTTTTTGGCCCCAATGCACGAGACAAATCCTGCCACCAGTGCTGGGCCACGTTTCATCCACCATTTCAATCTGACAAGCCAAAAAAAAAATGTCCACTGACCATTTTTGGGCCGTTTCTGTTTAAATTACCAATGTTTGGGGGAGGGGGCCGGG
>JAOTQE010032853.1:0-10244 GCA_025631205.1 Nesometra sesokonis
ATTTTATATGTCTACACATTATTTATGAATCATTTTTATTTTGTTCTAGGATGGTTCAACATGAAAGATCACAACTTGGCTGTTGACAACGTATCAGTTAATTTCATCAAGAAGGTCCCTAAATCAATAAAATACATATTGTACATCTAAAGACAGTTTGCAGAATTATATTGTAACAACACCTGTATCAACCATAAGACTGCAACCATCTCAAACAGGCGCAAAGAAAAATGAATAGGCCTAAGTACAGTATTACTATTTACATTTGAGATATAATTAATATTAAATATTATATATTAATGATAATAATAATTAATTTATAATAATATCTTATTCAAGCCTACACGAAATATATGCTTTGTTTCAATTGACAATATATTAATTATTGGTGAGTGACTTGATTATTAACAGATAAATAAAGAATTTAAAACTACGTTAATGGTTTTATTATTACAGTATTATTAAATGTTTGTGTTAGCAACATACCGTAATTATCCATCAGTTAAAACAAACTAGTAAATAGAATAATCAAATTTCATTAGATGATGAATGGTGGCATATACCAATACTATCATTACATGACAGTATTTTCTAACTGGACTGATTGACTGCCTAATTACAGTGGTTATTATTAGAAGGTGAAGACTTACGTAGCGCCATAGATAAACGAAAGTTTGGTGTGGAGAACACATAAAAACGCATACTGTAAATTGAATTCATATTTGAGAAAAACTGGTTTTTTTTAGGAACATTAATTTACTGAATAAGCATACACTTCAATTTGAAATAAAACGCACGAACTTAACTTATTAAAAAAAAAACAATACACTATGGGTAACTTAAAAAATAGTATTGTCAACAAAATAATTAGCCATCATGTTTTGATTCAATAATTATTTTGACATTAGGTTTAATATCATCATTACTGTACTACTTTTTATACAGTCAGATAATATAGATGGTGCTGTTACACGTAGTTTTAAGGCAACGCCTTGCTAAACCAAAAATCTAGAATACGCCGAACGTGTACGCCTAAAATCTACGCGTACACGTTCTAAAAAGAACGTGTGGCTAATAGCGAGGTTTCACAACTTCACGAAATATGAGAAAGAAACTGATACATCACAATTTCTTGCAACGTTAACCACTTGAATATCAGTCACATTTGGTCAGTATTTTGCAACGATCGTCAACAATTCGTAGGCAGAAAATTTTATATTTTTGAACACATTTAGCAACTTTCAAAAATGTCAGTAGGCCTATAACTTTGCAAAACCTCACTAAATCCAAACCCTAACCCCGAACCTAACTCCAGTTCTAACACCAACCCTAACCCCAGGCGCGGATCCAGACCTTCGCACCGTTCGCAATTGCGAAGTTCAGACGACCTCAGACTCTGGTAGCTCACCACAGGGGCCATAAGCGACCCCCGGACCCCAGATTCTTCACATGGGTTTTGCGAAGGTCACAGTACATGTCTAGATCCGCCCCTGAACCCTAACTTAGCTTTTACCCTAACAATGCCCAGCACTCTACTGTGTTCATCGTTTGACACGGTCATGTGTTTTTAGCGGAACTCCTCGCGCGAATCATGACGTCACACTTTATGCCTTGTTGGACACTCATGCTTCGCTTTCGCGAGCTATGTTCATGTGGGCAATCGCGTGTTTGAAGGATCGAGAAGAAAATTACTGCAACGGAATGGATAAAATAAACGATATGAAATAAAACTTTCACACGGGTGGCCTACTTAAGTGTTTTCTGGAGTACCACTGTAAGTCTATTGATTAAAAATAGGCCTAAGGGCCAGGTTAGGCTTCCTTAAAGTGTCAATTTTCCCCTTCAGTACTGTCTGTCACGCAAAAGTAGGTCCACGGTACAGTTTAAAAAAATTGACACCTTAGCAACCGATTGATCTAACCTATTTGGCTCAAGCCCTACCAATGTTTGTAGTAGGCCTACCTCAGAATGCTATCCATTTTGAATACAGTAATTTTCTTCTTGGTTCCTCAATTACGCTACATGCCTCCTGAAAATAGCTCGCAAAAACGAAATAAGTATCTAATAAATATGCATGAGTGTCCAAACATGCAAAAAGGGTGACGTCATGATTCTCGCGATTCCGCTAAGAACACAGGACTGTTTTACACCAAGTTATTCCAGTCATCGACGCAGCGCCACCAGTCGACAAACTGGATGCAAAATGTTATTGGCTTTTGCCTTTGGTGAATAAAAATGAAATACAGTACATTTTTCACGTTCAAGATATTATTATGAAACGTTTAACGTCGCCAGAACCCCGATTTCCGGCAATTAAGGTCTCAAAATGTGATAATCAATGAAAACCACATTTCACCCCTGTTTAGTCTAATTTTCATAATAATTACTAGGGCCTTCGTTGTCGTTTGTTGTCATCGAAATTCGAAAGTGAACTATATAGTTTGATGGCATGCATGCATTTTTCTTCTACAATCTTGTTCCTTCCCGTTATTTGGCCTCTACTCGACATTTGTTCTTCTTTAACAAGTTTTGGTAAGAGCTCGAATACTCCGATGACGAGGACTTGAATTTAAATTTTGGAAAAAAGTTGGTTTTACACGAATTGAATTCATCGGGACCTTTTAATCGGAGCTTCACTAAAATCTTAATAAGAACACATTTAGAAGATATAATGTAAGTAATTTTACTCATTTCGCTCTCTGTATGTTGTGTTTGCCAAGGAAAACAGAGTAGACTTAAAGAAAAATGAGTCCAATTGATATTTACAAATGTACAATGTACAAAATTTATTTGTTATTTTTGCGTTAATAAGTTTACAAAAATTGCTGGAACGATCTAAATCTTTCTACTAGATTATGGCATAAAAGTATCTAGGTCTTCTGTATGGTTAAAACTTTATTAATATTAACAACCTCATGCATTCATATACGATAATAAGTTATTAATGACCCTCTATAATTTCTATCCTGAGTTAATAGGAAATAACGCAGCCCAGAATTAAGCTAAAACCAACAAACTGTATATCTAATTATGACATTGCAATTAAAAGCTGTCATTTCGTTAGTGACGTCATGAAGAGGTACAAACTGTTATGTGCGCGTACATAAATGCACATGAAGAGACGACAAAACGCGCAAGCAGTGATTAACAAATCAACCATTTCACGGTTCCAATTGCGCATGTGCAGATTAAGGTCAAGTCATAAAACGACGTGCGGTAATTATATTCCTTTCAATAAGAGCCGCGCGTCGTTTTATTACTTGACCTTAATCATGCAAATGAGGAGTTGAAACCGTGAAATGACTAATAGGAGCGTTCATCATTGTGTATCTACGTGCGTTTTTTTTTGTACGCGCGGTAACCGCTTGTGTTTTTTCGTAGTGTCGCTATCGATTTTAACTTGTTTAAGCATATATCCTTGTCAAAGCCTCCGAGTTATTTAATTACCACCGTCTTTGGAACAAAAATGCCTATATATACCGTAAAAAATATAAGCAGAAAAGTTCATAAGCAGCTATAACTAACATATTTTGAAATTTTTCTCTCCCGTGGTAACGAATTACTCCTGGGCTCAATACTTATCGATATAAAAAGATAAAAACGACATAATCATGTATGTAAAATACAATGGTAGAGGATTCCTGAAACAAGCATCAGCTTAGAGTTCACCTCTATCTATTTTGTATGGCTATTTGCGAATGCTTTATGTTTCTATTTTGATAGCATAGTTTAATGCATCATGCCTTAAACAAACACATAGGCCTATGTATAATATCTGAAAAACCGAAAGATGGTGGACTTCAGCTGGTGACGATTATTGTCTAGTGTGGGTCAGGCAGGTTCATTTTAAGTAGGCCCGTTTTACTATACTGTATCTTTATGTATAACTTTATTTTAGCCAAACTTTGACAAATGTTAAAATAGAAAAAAAGATTTCGGTCAAGCTTGAATGTTAAAAATAATTATAATATTAGGCGTAAATTACTGATGTTTTTGTAATTTATTAAGTTCTGTCAGCACATTTGTCTAAGTCCAAATATTCTTTATATGCTTAAAATAATACTTTATTAATAATACTGCGTAAGACCTAGAAAGCACTCTTTTATTAGACGCCCAAAGTCAATTGCACAAGTCATAAACCTAGATATGTTTCTTACTGTTCTCCGTAGTCCGATAAAGTGGCGGATCCAGGGGTGCGCGTATCACCTTTTGACATTCAAATGTTTTTTTCTGCCCTTGATCTCAAGCGGGGGCACTCATTGTTCCCCATCACAAGCCTAACACCATTCCCTCACATTACAGTAGGCCTACAGTGGAACTGACACGTTGTATGTGTAATCTTGCCTGTCGACAACTATGGAATCCTCGTATGAGCGACACAGACAATATACAACGACCATCCGACGTTATTTCTATGTTTTCATTCATCATGCGCAGTGTCTTCGCCAAGTCTGCATTCATTTTTTTTTGATATTTTGCCCATAGTTTAAACACGGGTAGCGTTTCCAATTCCGCGAGCATATTTGTGGTGAGCAGCTGAAAAGTGGTGTGCAGTTATAGCACCAGCCAAAGAAAGTTCTCCTCCAACGACCACGCCCATTATTACTTCAGCAAACGCGTAACGACTGTTTTTGGTAGGAAGTTGTAAGATATCAAGGCATGTCTAAAATAAAACAGAAATAATCAGTAAGCACTCAGTAAACTTGATTATGTAGAGAACGGGAACTATTGAACAGTTAAGAGAACGCCCTCAACGCAATAATATGGTACCATAGCAGGCTATACACTAGACTGGATTCCATATCTTAACAATGTGTCTTATTAAATTAATGCGCATAATGCGTTCCATACCCAACTTTCCGCATTTACCGGTGGTTTAATTTAAGCTTATCTTTAAGTTTAATTCCAATATTTTTGTTGTACAGTCCAGCATTTTGTAGCTTCATCCGGTTTAAAGACTTAAAAAATATCTTTGTTTGCCAGGCCAAACCAATCGAAAATTTTATAAATAAGGGTCGGCATTTTTTGTTTGTGTTTCGGCAAACTGTTTGGATAAAATACATTACCTTATTCAAAAATTGTAAGAAACACATTCAGTTTCCTTTAAATTTCATAAGATGATTAAAGTTATTTTAAAGTTACATTATAGGAAACACATCAAATTACAGAAACAATAAAGTTGGCCTACTAAAAAAAATATCACGACCGACCGACCAAAGTTGTCAATAATGTGCTTGGGCAGTACGATCATACCATTTTTAGTTAGGTCTAATATAAAATTTACGTCTAGTCCATTTATATACGAGGCTTTACGTTTAAATTACGTAATTGTATCATTGAATGAAGTTTATCCAGTCAATATTTTTATGTAGTATCATACTAATTTAATTAGGCATTATCATTGAGAATAAATTATTATTATTGATAAATTTGGCTCACCCTTTGTGATGGAAGAGATGTACCGCCACCAACCGTTCCAATCATCAATGACGGAATTGTTACGCGCATTCTGAGGTCGCCCTCTGGTGTACTGCTGAACTCTGTAGCACCAATGTGGGATTCGGAGACGCAGGCAGCATCTTGACCACAGGCGATAAATATTGCCGCCAATGCATTCGATATGTGACATGACAATCCTGAAATCAACCCAAGCGTTAAATTTTGTACATCAAGTTAATCGAATAAAAAACAAATATGTCATGCGTTTTAAAGTACTTTAAAATAATTATTAACCATATTATTCACATATTTTTACTAATTCACTTATCAGGTATTATTTTCGTTCAAATTTACAAAAAGACTATTTTATTTGTGACAAAAAATCAAATGATAACATCCTATACTTTAAAATGTCGAATGTGAAATTATTTGGTGTCTTACGACGTAAGAAGAATAAAAACCTTACCATTTTGAGGTGAGGGAGAGTGATCACTCACCTAACCCTCACCTAAAATTCCATTGAGGTGTGCCATTCACAGTACACCTCAAATTAGTAAATCTCTACACACTAAGATACTAAAAGCACACCTACAGCTCAACTAAATGATTTGAGGTGCAATTTGCCCAATTATGACGTCATAAGACACCCATAGACTGACATTTCAGCTAACATTCAGAATAGACTATTCAAAAATGCTTAGGCCTATAAAACATTTTTTTTAAAGAATGTATTTTATTACATAATACAATATCAATCATAATATACTTTCATTTGTTTAAAGCTAAATACCATGTCATTTTGCCTTTTATTAATAATCGAATTTGGAAATTAGTTTGTGACAATGTATTTTGTATTACTGTTTAAATTTCAGGTCTCGAAGCATCTATTGATTCACAAAAGGTTATGAATCCCAGGATTCTTTATGCAAATAATTATAATTGTGAGGTGTCCACAAAACTGAGTCGTGTTGTACAGAAATCCAAAACTGAGTTATTGCCATATTTGGATAAAAGATAATAATGCTTTTTATTGGTTTTTAAATGAGGTTCATAGCTTTAGTATAGCCATAGAAAAATCATTTTAAAACACTGGTGTATGCAAACACACTTTGGAGAATGTTTTTACATTGATTTTGAAAAACAGTCTACAAAATGTAGTTCAAAAACATGTTTACTGCAGTCAGTAAACATAAACAGAAAGTTTGTAATTATAAAATTTAATTACTAAACTTAACAAAACAGGAATCTCATTTTTGTGAAATTATGACTTTCTGTATATTTTTGTGAATATCTCAAAATTACCTGGCGTACAACACGACTCATTTTGTCACGACACCTCACAATTATTAAACATCTTAATAGAGCAATATACTGGTACGTCTAACTAAGCAATCAAATATTTTAGGATATTATCGATATTAAGTGGAAAAATCAGATAGCCATTCTACCTCCATGGATAGCCTAATTTAAATCACGAAAGTGTAAACTCACCAGTACAGCCCTGCATATACTGGTGAACCGTAATAGATTCACCAAAATCAACCATATTCTCGACTGAAAAAAAAATCAGAGTTATTCAGCATTAATCATTAAACATTATTCTGAAAGTAAATACAAACAAAACTAACACAAACAAAAATACATGCAATATTCAAGATAAGCTTATTAGGCCTAAACATAATCTTAAAGAAAATAAATTTAGTTCGGTCTTCTTGTGATTTCTGTAAGTAAATACATAATGTCACTTGGAAATAGCTGAAGTTTCCGACATTGATGTAGCAACATACTTTACTGCTTTTGTTTATTGCAATCATACCTGCAAGTAACTCGCCAAAAGAATGGGTATCATTTTATCAGGCTTTTATAAACTATGACTATCTAAGAGGCTTAGGCAGTGGCGTTTACAGTCGTGAGGATAATTTTAGCGCTTCGTCAGGACAAAACAACCCGATACCTCTGGATAGTAAGCACGCACGTCACACCAAGCAACAGTGCTATATCGCGGTATTATTACCCTCGCCCCACTGAAGTGGGGAGAGGGTATTGCAATGAGCGGCGTCTGTGTGTGTGTGGGTGTGTGTGTGTCTGTCTGCATTCATATCTCAAAATCTATTGGGCCGATTTACTTCAAATTTTCAAACAATGTCAGAACCAACCGTATCTAGGTCCTCCCGAGTTTTGGTGGTGGTCCACCTTCCCACAGAAATTCTGGATTCTAATCTATATGATTTTTTGTCTGTTGCCCTCTCTTATAGTGAGAAAAACCTGAAATGCTTGACAGTTACTGATACTCTGGTCCTATCTATTAGCTGTCATTAAAATACCAAAACATAACCTTTCTTGACCCTAAGAAACAGTACACAGTTTGCTTATTCAAGATACCACAGTGAAAATAGTTTATATTTACCCAATGTGGGATAATCACCTCGAATGAAAACTATGGATTTAGGCTGTTCACATTCAAACGAACACACAAACTAAACCAAAACACACAAACCGCGTGGGGGGGGGGGATACCCCGCTAAAAACATAGGCGAGGGTGTAATCATTTACGATTACTTGTGTTTGATAAAATGAATTGTACAAAGAATGTCTGCACAAAACAAACATTGCTCTACCTGAGTCTAGGCTATACCACACGTTTATCTGATAGCAATCTTAATTGTAGCAAATTTTAAGAAATAAATACATTAATTTGCACTTATAATTTGACCGCTTAGTAAAAAGTAATACAATCACTTCCAAAAAACGTATTTTATTTTTTAATTTTATTAAAATTATTAGAAAATATTGTATTAGCTGATTTCTCCCAACGTATTTGCATTAGGGAGTCGTGTTATTAGCGATTTCGGCACTTGGCTTTAATACTTAAATAATAAAACAGGTTGCGTATGACTCAGCATATGATTTTTGATTCAATGATAATATAATTGTTTGTTTTAATTAACTAAATTAATAATTATGAACCTACCTGTAGTTTTCAGTATTTTTTCAACAGCGGCTCTGGGGCAGACGACTTCGCTTGTGACGTAAACACCCCTTGAATTGTTAAAGAACCCAATCGATGCCTTTTTGTCCTGAGAACTACCAGCTTCTAACCACCACTTTTCTGGCAGAATGGGCGAATTTGATAGTACATGGTTAATAGCTGCATTAGTTGCGAATGTACAGATGTTCTGTCCAGATGCGTTTCCAGTCTCGTACTTGAACTGTACGATTACTTTATTGCCGTGTAAGGAGCCTGATGTTTTTACAAGTTTACCGTGGTTGGTCGTGCTCTCTGCAGCCGCCTTAAGAGCTTCAAACACCTCCGGACTATCGAACCACTGCAAGAAGTTATATGCGTCAGGCAAATTACGAAATATAAACTCTGGTGCTCTTAAAACGGTCTTTCCAAGGACAGCGGTGTTCAATCCTCCACTTACTTTAATGAGTTTGCATCCTCTCGAGTACGATGCAACCAACGCCGATTCAGTCGTGGCCAAAGGAACAGTAAATGATCCCTTGGCGTGCATACCATTTACATCAACATTTACTGTTCCGATTGGAACCTTGACGGTTCCAATGTAGTTCTCGACGTTTTGTGAATAGGTACTATCATTATACATGTCGTCCAATGATGATAAATCTACAGATTCTAAGACTTCTGGCTTTATGTTTCTCTGTCTGTTCGTTGTTGAAATGCTTGTTATAGGGGCTGATTCTGGTTGGTTCCTTAAATTAAAAAAAAACCAGAATAAGTGACATTTATTCTACGATATTAAAAAATAAAAATATGACAATATGAAATATTAATTATTTCAGTTACTCATAAGAAAATATTATTATGATATGTCTTTAACTAACCGGACTTAAAACTAATATATAGACTATAAGCTATTGCAAAATATATACTGATAGTTTGACGTAAATGGGCTTTGACATCTGTTTCTGTTTATGTTCCGATTCTGGCAAAGATGTCGGATTCCATTTCCTTCAATGATAAAGACGTTTTATATTCACTATAATACACAAATCTGATGAAAATAGGTGTGAAAACGTTTTAAACTTTGGCAGAATAGAATCTTTTAATTTTGTTGCCTGAATCTAAACTGAAACTGGAACCTAAACCGAGGTGAAAGCCTGTAAATAAGGACCATCGATCAACCGACAAAACGTTAAATGTTAAAAAATAGAAAAATTACGGACTTTGAAAGGGTTGTGTTTGAAAACCGTATGTGAATTTGACTGATATTTTTCTTTTATGTGAGTTATATTTGTATTGTAATTTTAGTTTCAAGCATAACGCTTTCAAAATAACCTGTAATTTACCAATTGTTAACACTGTGTAATTTGAGTAGTATAGTCCAGGAGTATTAGGTCTTAAATATAGGCTGACCCGGAAATGTCTCATAACAAGCTGAATTTTTTCAGGATAGCTCCAGAAATATGATTGGAACATCATATTAAAAGTCCCCAAAAATCCTCCTTGTGCTCTCCGAGAAATCCAAGATGGCGTCCAAAGTGGCCGCCAATTTCAAATATTACAATATCGTTGGAACCAGTTCAGATAAAAAGATAAATTTAGTGTCTAGTCATATGTTTTAAGGTACAGGCAAACCGATTAAACTACTTTCATGGTGATCCAAGTCTTCTATTTAGCAAAAAAATCCAATATGGCGTCCAAAATGGCTGCCATTTTCAAATATTCAAATATCTTTGGAACCACTTCAGATAAAAAGACAAATCTAGTGTCTAGTTATATGTTTTAAGGTACATGCAATCCAATAAAACTACTTTCATGGTGATCTGAAGTCTTATATTTA
>JAOTQE010032864.1:0-10244 GCA_025631205.1 Nesometra sesokonis
AGCCTCAAATTTTGAAAAAAATAAGAACATTGAGCCTGAGCAAAATTTTACTGGTTCTTATAAAAAAAAGTGTATTACACAATGCTAAATGATAGGAAAATCGGAATTTTTAAAGGGTTGTTTGAAAACAGTAGGTTATATAAATATATACCTGCTCTAATGTGAATTTTGCTGATCTTTCCAATTACAGTAGGCCTATGGAAGTTAAATTTGTTATGTGATTTTGTTTTTCTATTCTTTAACACTGTGTAGGCCTAATTTGAGTAGTAGACCCACTTTTGATTTGGAACTCATTTTGCAACATGTTTTCGGCATTATTACATTGTCCAAATGTTCTGCTATTTTATCTGTTAGGTCACAACTAATTGTTTTATAAATTTATACATAGAAAATTTAATCCTTGAGTTGCCCTTTAATACTGTCCAACACACATTTTAGGTAAAAGACAGACAACACTGCCAGGTACTGCACCCCAACCCTCAAACACAATTTAAATAGCAGGATAGGGAGGCTTATTCCACACGATAGAACGAAAACTGTTTAAAGAATAATAACGTTTTAAGTTTTGGCCTATACGTTTACGAACATCATAAATCCGAAGGCTTTCATTATTAAAATTTGGGGTTTTTGTGTCTTTGGGCGTATCCCACCTTTATTCACCTTTGTATATTTTTATTTTTTTTTTTACAATTATTATATTTTGTATGTCTGTTTTATGCTGAGTGTTCCTAATGATCAGTTTTGGCTGGATGGACCACACTCATAAAATATTGTTCAAATAAAAAACAAATTAGGCATATACTTTATATCACCGTCTCTGTAATTATGAATATAAACTGTTTATACAGATTACCTTGCCATTGAGCAACGAACACATTTTATAAGTGTTTTCCAAGATTGTCACTCAAAAACTCACAAAAAGTCGTAATCGTTGTCTCTCAGGAAAACGCATTTAAAAAAAAATGGCATGGGGAGGACCATAGACCCCCAGATACAACACGAGGTTTAGTGCCCCCTCCTCTATTCAGTCCTGATACATACGCCCCTGGAATTGAAGTTAATACTTGGTGATGTTGTTTATGCTAGATAGAAATAAAATCAATGATAATTTACAACAGTTTGTAAAGAGAAAGACAAATCGTCCGAGCCTGCCATCGACTTGATTCATTTAATTCATTTTGTTTATGTTGATTACTTACAATTATAGGCCTCATCAACAATCTCTACATTGTGTAAATGATTTTGCCAATAAAGACACCGGTAGTTGTCATTAAAATTATTAAATATACACCGATTGGTAAAGTGTTTATATTTGTATCTATTGTTTACAATGTGACGGTCAGTTTTACTTAAGGAAACCAATACGTTGAGATCATGTTTGATGACTGTGAAACCCAGCATCAATTAAGCCAGCCAACGTTTACAAACGTTAGTGTAATGAAATAGGGTTGTTTGAGAGAAACGCAATTTAGTGATACATCTTATTTTGGTCCTATGGAACGCTGTTCATGCAATAACATGCGATGATATAAATTTCGTCAGGATTTGGATAGAAATTCATATTGCCGCATTGTTGCGTGATCGGCGTTCCATAGAAAACGATCAAGTCTGCTAATATTGGTCTAACAGAGTCGATGAACGAATAAACAAAGGTAGCTTGGATGCATTAACAAACGGTACATGATGGAAGAGCGCGACAAATGTGTTTTAACTCGTGTAACGAGAGAACTACAATAAAATATAACGATGTGTATGGGAAGCTACTCGTCTATCATAATAGATTATTAATAATTACCAATCTACTGTGTGGCGTCTTCATGTTCCTATTCGTAATTAATGTAACAAGTAGTTTGATTGTTAACATTGTTTTTATTCCTAATTATTCGTTGTTAATTTCAGTTAAATAAACAATCGTTCATGATCTTCATGTCGTTCTTGCAGATTAGCGTATCTTGTTTTATCCATTTCATTACCAGCAAACATAACATATTACGTTTAAAGCATCGGATTCTGTAATTGCAGTCTGTTTACTTCAATGTCCTTTTGGGTTAATATTGCTTTATGAAAGTTCCAAGTAATTCGCAAGTCATGTTTATGATTAACAGCGCCACCAACGTTGTCCTAAAACAGTCTCGATTGGATCCGTCTCGATTTCTAATTCGTCAGTGACACCAGGAAGAGGAACAACTGCTATTTTTGCGTAATGAAAGGCGCGTAAAGCAACGCAAAACGCGCGCGTATAGAGATTAACAAATAGAATTCGCTATTCCTGTCTCTACGCGCGCTTTTCTGTACGCGCGCGTAATACATTGTGTGTCCCTATGGTTACACTGGCGACTTGTAAAGACTCAATTGAGGAAGTATACACGAAATACCCACAAAGTACAGAGACACTTTAGTGTGTAACTTTATGACTCCTTGAGGTATTTGGTTCAAATAAGTGTTAACCAACCAATTTTGTAATAAATGTACAGTATACGCTTTGCCACACACTTTGACATTAACTTTCGATGGTAGGTCATGATCTGTTTGTCTCAACTCAAGATATTTATGCAACGAATTAAAAATATTTACGAGCAAAATCGTCATATATTTATTTTCTACAGTGTTTGCATGTAGTTAACTAAAGTATTCATCTACTACTACTACCACCAAAACTACCAGTGTACACCAGTATGGCTAAAACGGATACGCAGCCTAAGCCCGGCTCGCAAAACTATTATTTTATTGGCCTGCGTGCTTAAGGCCTGTACAAAATGTTGTAATAGAATAAAATCAATTTAAATGTCGTTATTATTATTTTTATCAGCTAGATAACCCTGCTCTAACAATTACTTTACTCTTAGTAGGATATTTTAAGGTTCAAATGAATTAAATTTACACAATACAGTTCTGGAGATTAAAAGTATTGCAATTTTTTGGAATATTTATTGGTCAAAATTGTTTCGCTTCATTTCCAGCATGATGGACTAGAGATGGCTCTCACACACCCATCCCACAGCTATATCCCCCTCCCTCTCCCCGTCAGGACCCCCCACCCCCGAGAACATTTTTTTTGCTCCTCAGACTGAAAACCGTGGGCACGCCCACCTCAAAATTGAACTTGTCCAACTCGCCAGGGAATTCTTGGCGCAGCCACTGATCCGTACTGCCATTTTTGGAAAAAGAAACATGAAATATATCCAGTTTACTAATAGGCCTATAAAATCAATTATGTCAAACACTATCTCCCATCGGTAATATATAGACACAAATCATTATTTTAACGCGCGCATTGAGTTCGTTTTAGTGCGGCATTTGATGTGAGGACTATAATGATATCATACCATCTCTCTGGAATAGCTTCACTCTTCCACTTTCTCAAGTTTCTTCTGCCCGCTATATCCAAGTAATAAATATAAGAAACGTGATATATACATTACATGTAATGAGTACGATCCACTATTCCAAATGTCTATACCGTTGTTGATATCCAACACTAATTTCTGATAATATTAATATTAATTTAATCTCTATGGACACTGTCTTTCTGTTAAAAACAAAGCGATGAGATTGAATATACGTCGCATGAGATGGGCCTTGAACTCAGACAAGAAATTGTCATACATTTCAATCATCACAATTATTAAAAGCCAAAATTAATTATTTATGTAGGTCTATATTATTATATTCACTGTTTACAGATAATTCATAAATCATCTCGCAGTTTTAGCCACAAATGTACATATGGCTTACTAGTATGCAAAGGTATACATCGTAATTAAAATTAGAATGCGTTTGTCATACATTATTTCATTAATCCGAAAGGTCCACTAATCAACTTCAAGTAAGAGAGTATAATGCATACCCCAAGCAATGAGATACACGCCATCGTGACAATATTCATTATTTCGACATAAATTATGTCATCATTAGGAATGAAAGGAATCAAAGTTTGTCCATAAAATTCCAGCTTATAAGCACCAATACCAAAAGTGTTAACCAATCAGAATTATTATTAAACTAAAATTAGAATTATTATTAAGTATTAACCAATCATAACTAACCTAAAATGTGAATTCCTGATGATGACATAATTTATGACGAAATATTGAATCTTTTCACGATGGCGTGTATCTCATTGCTTGGAGTATGCACTATACTTTCTTATTTCAGTAAATCAGTCTTTAAGAGATATTGATAAAAACTTAATATTGGATTAGCCCTATGGTGTGTTTGGATGCCAGATGAAAATGTTATTTTTATTCATTCGGTTCAAAGGTACCATCTTATACCTGAGGTACTGATAGGCCTAGTTTTATACTTATGCATAATTTATTTTTTTATTTTGTTGAGTGTTTTATATTTTGTTCGAAGTGTTACCTCTCGTTAATAAGGCTGTGTCTTGTGGTTTTTCCCTGCTAAATATTAAATTAAAAGTTCAAAATGTAGGTAAAATGTACGACTAAAACTTTTTCTCGTTTGTTAAAACATAAAATTAACTAAAACAAATTGGCATATGTCTAGGTTCAGGTCTATAGGAGACCTATATTTATATTTATGAAAGAATTTTCATCTTTGTTCATAAAACCTAAGATTACGGATGGTCGGAGCTGACCGACCCCAAAAATCTTGAAAATCAGTCGATTTTGTTAAAACTGTCAGCAATGACTATCTAAATAAGCCTAGGCCTATATAAAATTATCAAACTTCTCAATTACAAACCTTTTATTTTACAAACTTTATTCAGTCAATAATATAATAAATACTCAATGATGTAGTCTAGGCCTATCGAATAATTATCGATAATAATTTATTTCACATTTTCCTCCTTTTGGTTCGTTTTAACAACATTAAAAAGAACAAAATGAATATGCACATAAGTTTCAAGTCTCATTTTATCAGTTTTCCTGAACCTTCTCATTTACAAACTTTTTCATTTACAAACACCTTCCAGACAGAGGGGTGTGTAAATGAAAAGGTCGACTTTTCCAGTAAAATTATTATAAGAATGACAAGAAATGCATACAATGCTGCAATAAGATTAAATGAATTGAAACAATAGGCATACGGTCTAGGGGAGTATCCAGAAAATGGGGTGGAGTGGGGGGTTGGGGGTGCTCAACACCAATCTGGTTCTGACAGACAAAAATTACTTTTCTTAATGATGGAGTAATTGACTTTAGTTATTTTCCTCTGAAGATGCTCAATGCATCAATCTTATATTTATATACTATTTAATGTTTTATGCTTCAGAAGGTGGGTGATCGAGGACCATATGCGCCCTCTGTGAATAGACCATTGGGTATACTTAAAAAGAAAAAAAAATCCCAAATGACTGAAAGACCAATACAATTTTTAAAACTTCGTATGATTGTGTAAAACGTCTTTTTAGCTTAATGGTGAAGAAAGTGGAAAATAAATGACAAAACACAACGAACACATTGATTGGACTCGGCTAATAAATCATCATTCAGATGTCTAAATATATTCTCAAAACGTTAATCCATAAATGTATTCCTAAATCCACTTTACTAATAATTAAATTAAAATACTAATTATTATCTTATTGTCATAAAACGACAGATATTGAAAAATTACAATGCGACAAATCGTTTCCAACAACGATAAACGCGTGCGTTTGTCCAATCATGTTAATTACAGATGTTTAAATGTTTACACTGTTACCAAAAATACGGAGTGAATTGTGCTTAAAAATGATTTGTCCCAGAGGTCTCCCTTCCGTCAGTTAACTTTCACTGTTCATAAGTCCCCGTTATGTTCATTTTATACGAGTGCAGTGTTTATTGTTTATACAATACGTGTCGAATTAACAAGATCACCGACTCGCCGCGGTAGAAACACATCAGACTCCGCCTACTTTAAACAATGATTGACATGTTTAGTGAGGTAATACCCAGCGGGGGAAAAAGGTAACCATAATGCACTTGAAAAGCAGATAAAGCAGGAGATTGTGTTATGTGAACAGTGTTTAGCTGGGGTCTCCCAAACTGACTACTTCACCTGCAGCTAACAAAAATCTACAAAGTTTAAAATCGTTGTTTTTCAAGTTTGGAATTCAGTCTGTGAAGGAAACTCGCAGAGTAACTGTCGAATTGGACCACCAGTGTGCTTTAAAAAGTTTGTCGTCAACACCTGGTCGGCCCTAGTACTTTGAGTGTCTAACCACAGAAAGGTGACTGTCGATAAGATTGATGTGAAGCTTGACAAACCTGTGTCAACATTTTGCCTAGACAAAAAAACATAATTCTTGAGAAGTGGACGTGTAAACGGACCTTTTGGCCTTTTTGTTTTGCTGGCGAATTTAAGAGACCGACAGGTCAAACTAATCATACACTAACCGAACTCTAGCAGTGAACGGACAGCCATGCCACGACCCGGCAGAAACACGTACAGTGATGCTAAGCCACCGTACTCGTACATCTCATTGACGGCGATGGCGATCCAAGCATCTGGGGAGAAAATGCTACCCTTGAGTGAGATCTACAAGTTTATTATGGATCGCTTCCCATTTTATCGAAAAAATACTCAACGATGGCAAAACTCGCTTCGACATAACCTATCATTCAACGACTGTTTCATCAAAATTCCCAGGCGACCTGACAGGCCTGGCAAGGGCAGCTACTGGGCATTACACCCAATGTGTGGAGAGATGTTTGAAAATGGTAGTTTTCTCAGAAGAAGAAAGCGTTTCAAGTCGCCGAATATTCCAACTATCGATGAAAATATGCAAATAAAACACATCGATTCTGCTAAATTTTTCCAGGATCAGGCAAAAATCGTCACAACTTTTACACCAAGCAGGAGCGCTGTAGCACATTATTTACCGGCCCAGCAACGACAATTAACGCATAGCGTTCACTCAACGTCCCCCACATCACCAACCATCACCCCGACTCAGCAAAAGAAATCATTTTCTATAGAAAACATTATTTCAACAGACAACAAGCCACCACCGATTCTTACCCCTCAAATCATCGTGCAGAGACCCCCGTTTGATATAGGACATTTAGGATCCGATGCCATGCACGCACCGTGGACACCATCCTTGTGCGCGACAAGTCGCTGTAGCCTACCAGGCCAAATGTGCACAGACTGTTCAGGACATTGTGGCATGTTTCATGCGGGGTATATGCCGCCATCGTTGCCATTATCATTTAAACCACAAATGCACGGCCTAGCTTTTCCGATGCAAATACCAAGAACTTTATTACACCATGCGGCACATCTGAATCATCAACCCCCTTCAAAACTAATTGAGGGATTCTTACACGCCGAAAAAAGACGAAGTCCAAAAATATCGGAAATTGAATCACCGACAACTGTAATAAAAGCTTGAGATAAAAAAAACAAAACTTTTACTAAGACAATAAACGCAACTAGACAGCACACTTTGTCAATGTTAACTTTTTGACTGTTCTATACCGGTGTAGGCCTATTGCTTAGCAATTAAAGTTTGACGAAAGTGGGCTAAATATTAGCCCTAAAGTTTTTTTGTGGATCGTTTTGGTGGTCGGACTTGTCGCTTTAGGTACGTAGGCCGAATTATTTTTTTGTATAGAATTGGTATAATTACTTAGTCTTCGATAGCAATTTATTACAAAATAAAGATAGGCCTATAACAATAACAACACCTGACAATATCACGGTCTTTCTTCCGAAATGTTTACACTTTATATTGTGATTCAGTCATTTATATCATTCGCGTTTGGTTACAGCTAACGCGATTGATATAAACTTAACTGATGTACGTACTCCATAACCAACGAATATACATTTCTAATGAAGTAAATCGTAATTAAATTATTAATGAGTTATTTTGATTTTGTTTTTAATCAAACTACATGGAAATATAATTAGGCCTAGTTAGAATAAATAAGTGTAAGAAAAGATATAATGACTTACCATATACGATTTACTTCAACAGGGTTTATATGCTGAGTTATGCCTCTAGCAGTTTACAAATTGTTTATAATCTTGAAAGTGGGCTAAGAATTTAGGAAATGTCTTTGAAATTTAACAACGGCGTATTGATGTTTAGTGAATCGGAAACATCACTTTTATTACAGATCCCAAATTTTAAGTACGAGTAGGCCTAGGCCAATTTGTGTTCCACAAATTAAACTCCAAGTTAAGGGTTAAAAACCGAATTGTTCTTCAATTAATTTCAGATAAGAAAGTATGCTTATAATTCTTATTTCGACACTTGTTATGTCATCATCAGTAAAAATTTAAAGAGTGTTTTACTGGTATTCTTTCTTCCATCTACCACTCTAAAGAATTAAACATATGAACCGGTATATTTTTTTTCATAACCCAGCCTAAGTAATCGGCGATTTTACTGAAATTAATTATCTTATAATCAAGTTGTTTAAAGTTGTATTTAAATAGTTAAATATTTCAATTGTATTTGTAACCTGTATTCCTAATGTGCAATCAAGGTTATCTTATTTAGTTTGATAGCAATCCTGACCTTATTCTTCTCATAGTTTTATTTAAACTATATTCATATATTTTAAATGTTATTGATATTTTTACATTTGGTATAAATTTAAATTAGTATATACTATATAAATCGTCATAGCCAACAAACAGAGGCACAGACTGTTATGCGTACGCACAAAAGGCGCGTGCAGTGATTAGCAAATACGAGCGGACATAGTTTCTGTCTGCACGCGCGCTTGCCTGTACGCGTGCGTAACACTGTGTGTCTCTTTTGTTTTACTGACGAAATACTGTTTGAAAGTATATTATTAATATAGTGTGTACTGTTATACTGAAAGTTTACCACCGATAGTCGAGAGTAGTTTGTCGACTTTAAACAGCTCATTAGATAAAAATGACATAGAAACATAAAAGAACCTATATTGTAATTAAACAATTATTAGACAGTATCGAATCATATATGGGTTGTTAAATTGTGTTCATTATTATTAACATTTTTGTTGTAAATTCCAAGCAAAGCAATTGCTAAATTTATCTATTTTTTGCCAAGAAGTTATTCAAATAGTGTAAAAATAATTGGTCTATAGAGTAAGAAAATTGATGTTGTTAAATGTTGATCAATAAATGTATCGAAGTACGTCAATTCTGTGCTGGTTTGCAAATAGCGTTGTATTCTTAATGGGCGTGACTGTACACATGTTTTAGTATTGGTAGATCTTGAGAGTCGTTGAAAGACCTAAGCCTATAGACAATTCGGTGAAATCAGTGGCGTATCCTAGCGGTGCTTTTGGTGCTCGATCACTCCGTATAAATTTGAAGAATGGGCCTTCAAACACCACCCCTCCACCGCATCAGAGAAATTGAGCACCCCATTCGGAGGAGAAGCTTGAAGTCAACTGGACGACCGCATAAAGGTCGTAAAGTTAGGAGAAATAGGCCTAAGTGGTTTTTGAAGTCAAAATCCAATCGGAGCTGAACATCCCCCATTCCCCAATCCCTGAATACGCCCCTGGCAATCGCCGTTTCTTTATCGGTGATATAGACAATTCGATTAATAACGGTTTCCTAACATCTTGATTATAAACTTTACACTCCCTGGAAGAAAACGCAAGACGTTCATGTATTGTACATAACAAGTACGGTGTAGGCTATATAATACGTCCAATACTTCCATATAGGCTAACAAAATATAATATTTACTTAATAAATCGTAGTTTATTATTATTTTAATAAATGAATTAGTTAGTAGATAAATACTGAACGCGATAATTAAGTGTAAAAATAGGATCAGACTATAACACGATGACGAAGAGACGAAACTTATTCCATATAGGCTAACACAATACCATCTTTAATTAATGATTCATAATTTCATTTTTTAATAAATAAATTATTTTAGTTTTGATAAATACTGATCATGATATAAATTAAGTGTAAAAATAGGATCAGTACTATCACACGATGACGAAAAGACGACATTGGAACATTAAATTTTATGTGTAAAAGATACAATACTTCAATAACAATACAATCTTTACGTAATGATTTATAATTTCATTTTTTAATAAATAAAGGATTTGTTTTAGTTTAGATACTGATCATGATATAAATTAAGTGTAAAAATAGGATCAATACTATAACACGATGATGAAGAGACGAAAATGGAACTTTCGCCACTCGTTCCTGTTATAATGTCATCATGATTTAAAGATGTATTGTCAATTGAAAAATGACAAAAAATAGATTTTAAAATTAACTTGCTTATTTTAAAGAAATACATAAGTTATGACCATGAAACT
>JAOTQE010032875.1:0-10244 GCA_025631205.1 Nesometra sesokonis
GTTTTCTCTAGGTGGGCCAAATAAAATCCACTTCGTCCAGAAAACACCGTCCGCCAGACAAAAACGACTCTCGAACCAATGGGAAATGTCAAACGAATAATGTGACATCAATACAGATGTTTTAATTGAGGGAAGCATACATCCAAAACGATTTCTAAGAATTATTATTCATGGCGTCGGAGAGACGCCCTACGGCAAAATCGACGGGTTTTTATGCCGTCGTACGGACGCCCTACGACTCGAAAGGGTTAAAATTTTCAATTTTTTCAAAATTTATTTTATTTCAAAAATATGCATTCATACATTCAACTTTCATACTGCCTGAAGAATTTTCCGATATATGCTCAAAAAATGTTTAAAAAATGCAATTTAAAATGACCTTGCCTAGTCAATGTATACTGATAAACAATTTTCAAAAGCAGTTTTCTCAAACTTACATTTTATTTGTTCGAACTTCGATTTCTTATAACTTTGCAAGGAATCATCGTATGAAACTGATTTTTTTTTTCCTGTTAAAGATAATATTGTGTAATTTTATAATCCATAAAAAACTCAATTGTCAATTTTCCGACTTATGTCTCATTTGGCTTGACTCTGCCACAAATTAGATATAAGAAAAAAAGTGATTTGCAGAATAAATAGTATTAAATTAAAAGGCAGCTACTCAAAAAAAAATTCTTATAGGCCATTCCAAATTTGTAAAAATATTGTGCTTGAGGAACACAAAGATGTATTTTTATGATCTGACTTACTGATGGAGTGATTAATATTATAGATTGAGTGATTGATTATAAGATAAATAGATTGCGGAATTGATTAATTGACAGATTGATTGACCGATTAATGATAAATTGATTAATTAGCTGCCCATTCAATTAATCTGCCTATCAAGATCTATTATGCTCTTTGTGCTATACGTAATTCAACAACAAGGCTGTTTACGAAAACGTAGCACGTCCGCTTTTCTTTCATTATGAAGATTCTCTCACATTAACGACTTTACAGCAGATACTTTGTGGGTGGACACGATTTATCTTTGTCGCATTTAACCTAATATGTTTCAAGACCAAGATAAAATGAATCTAAGGAATTTGTTATTTCATTAAACACATGCTTTTAATGTCTGATTTACATTAGAGTATTTATTTTACTAATGTGTTTTTTTAGACAAACACTTTAAGAATAATGATGATTTTTTTTTAGCAGTTTTCCTATTTCCTTAATTATAAAGGATATATTATACCATTTCCTTTGCTATTTATGTCAGATTCTATATGTGGCAGAGCCAAACCAAATGAGACATAAGGTACAAATGCTAGTTTCCCAAAATAGGCATAAATTTAAAAATTGTCAATTTTTTAAAATTTTATTTTAATTCATAAATATACAGTTCATACCTTCAAATGTCATACTCCCTTAATAATTTTCAGATATATAATCAAAAAATCTTTAAAAAATGCAATTTAAAATAACTTGCCTAGTCGGTGTATCTGATAAGCAATTTTCAAATGCATTTTTCTCAAAACTTATATTTTAAATGTTCGAACTTTGATTGTTCATAACTTTGCAAGGAAAAATCAAATTAAACTGATTTTTTTTTGCATGTTAAAAATAATAATGCGTACTTTTATAATCTATAAAAAAAAAACCCAGTTTTTCAATTTTTCAAATTATGCTTCATTTTGCTTGGCTCTGCCAAATATATTTAGTATATTTTTCTGTTTTTTTTTTTTCAGTTTAGTACTTATGTTATCCTGTACAAGTAAAACAGGCTTGCAAATACACTTTTTTTTTTTAATAATTCATTTAAAGATACTGTCACTTTAAAATGACCAAACAAGTTGATCCAACAATAAGACGTGGAAAGCTGTGCACAGTATAGATAAAAGAAAGTTAATCGTTAATATCTTTGTACATGCGTTCAAGCATTAGACTAATATTATTATTTTAAGTGTAAAAAACAACTACATTTAAAGTGATTAAGCCTAAGTTAGCAGCAGTATGGTAGTCGGTCAGTGTCACTCACCAACTGTTATTGCACTAGCCAGCAAACCCGGGCTAATTGCCCTATTCTTCAAACGCCTAGTTATGTACAAGGCGATCGAAGTGCAGCTACTGATCAGAACCTATACTAGCAAGATCAGCAATCGTATGAAGCAATTCTATGTCGAGCTTACTTTTATAGCGTTAACATCACCTTTTCTGCAACTACGCCTGATAGGCGAAAGTCGCCGAACGTAGTAGCCTGAGGCATTATTCGCAATTTACATATCATACACTTAAAAATAATATATTTGTATACAGTTTTAACAGCAAAGTAAACATTTACAAGTGTATTTATAACGATATTTTATTTCAATTTTACTGTTAATATATTACCAGTTGATAATTAATTAGTTGTTTCACATCTCATAGATATTTAAAGTAACACCCATACAAAACAGAAATAGTCACAAGTGTGCGTGACAAGACCGACCGACAGACAGACAGACAGACATTTTTGAAAAGCTGTTTATAGAGATAATCTCAGGGCGAACAATGGTGAAATTTAACCATTTTAAATGTTAAAATTTTTTTAATTGTCTTGCTAAATATCCTTTTTAAATCCAGTGCGATTGCGGCTTTATACTCACATAAAAAAAAAACAAATATTAAATATAATTAAATAGATATAATTGGATAATTAGAGCTGAAAGATGTCACACACACATGTATGTTTTTGATGCCGAACGGGGACACACTTTTTTTCATGCAAGTCGGGGACTACCTTACGAAAGCATCAACCAATGATATTGCATGTTTTTAAGTAACTGTGTTCAAAATATTGTCTCGCACTGTGCAATCGAGGAGCAAACATTGAACGTTATAGAACCTACACAGATAGTCCAGCGGATTAACTCAAAAAAATGAGCGAATTGTGCACTCTGTGGTAAAAGCATGAAATTTGGCACAGTGTTTCTGTATCACAAAGGGGTAATTTTAAGCTAGAGACCCATCGCGAATTTGACCTCATTTGGACCTTGGTTGCCATTTTGAATTTCAGTATAGGGCAAACCAATGTTTTCTTATTTTGGCTAGTTAATCTAACTTAAATAAAATACAATTTTGGGATGTAAATGCATTTTCAATTATTAATTACTATAGCACTATTAGACCACGTCGCATGATTTTACAATTTAAGGTAGTAGATTTGCAGAAAAAAATGTTTGAAAGAACAAAATTAAGAAAAATTTTAAAAAAAATTGAATGTTCCCCGAACAAAAAAAAAATGCAATTGCCATAGCCTACCGTGGTAAGAATCGATCTACCTTTGCTTTTGTAGAACGGTCAGTTAAACGATGTCTTAACAACCGAGCTACTCATACGCTTGTTGAAATTAACCGTATTTACACTACTTGACAAAATGCGTTTTTGGTGTTGTGGGTGTAGGGGACACCCTGGGGTGTAACTTAAAAAAAGGGCGATGAACGTTTGCTGGGAATGGAGTTTAATTAATGCGTACAAAATTTCAAGCATGTCCGTTCAAAACTGGCGACGCTGGAGGCTTTTAAAATTATGGTCGCAACAACAACAACAACACCAACAACAACAAAAACATAAGTGAGAACCTAAGGTTCGCTTCGCGCGGACCTAAAAATTAGTGTGACATATGAACATTCTAAATATTTAAAATAGTTTTAAGCTAATTTTCTCTTCCAAACTGCCTTGTCAAAACTACAAAAATATCTTTAGAACTTTAATGTAACGTATCCCACTAGTGGTAATTAATAAAAAGAATGCTTTTAAAAGCCAGAATCTCAGTGAAAGCGCAGACCTAGTGAGCGGTTGCTCTTATTAAGCATGCAATAAATAATCAGTTAAAGAAACTAAGTAAATTCTAGGTAAATGTTTTAATATTGGGAGAGGCAACTCATTTCAAATAGTAAAACCTAGATAGAGGTTTCCTAATAATTATTGGTTTGGAGAACAAATTTTCTTTTATATTATGCTAATTGCTGTATACTGCTCAGAAGAATGTGGTAAATTATTATGAAGTCATACAAAAAACATCGACAACATGTTCATATTATTTTAAAATTTCTACAGTTTTAACTTAAAAAAACAAGGTAAAATGTTGATTTTTTTTTTAATTTGTTTATTTAACTGATTTTTTTTCTATTATAAATAATATATGATAACCCTTGGAGAAAAATAATTCTATTAACATGGTAGATAATAGTAGTTAACAGGGTTAACCCTATAAAAACTATCATATCAAGGGATACTATCAAGGATATGGTCAGCAATGCTCTACAAGTACTCATAGGAAAATACAGCCATTGTTTAGAATAAACATTAAGGCATTAATAATATCAACAGACACGGTAAGTATATACTACCTTACTAGGTAGTCCTCTGTGGTTCTAGGTAGATCTCCCTAGTAATTTAACATGGTAGATCTACCAAGTCAGATGGTGCTGTGGGAATCCAATCATCATCCTAAACGCTTTGTTGAAGCATACATTCAACCATTTAAACAAAGTCTTAGTATTATTTGTCCAGAAAGCTGAACAATACACATTAATACAATATTGGAATAATGTATTGACAGAAACAGAACATTTAGCAAATTTTCTGCAAAAGACATTCTCGTACACATAGATCATGATATATGACTTATTTGTAAATTTTAATGTTATCTCCAAATGGAGGTAAATAAATTTGATTTGATAACCACCAACCCACCACCATTTTGTTATAATCAGGTACAATGTCATGTTAATATGTTATGTAGACAGGTGTACTACATAATGCGAGACTGTTGAGAATTAATAGGTTATCACGTTCGTAGTGATCCATTATGACATTTGTCGTATGTTCACCACTTTTAGTTTCTGTGGGTGGACATGGCGTATCTTTATGCAGTAACCTTATAAATGTTTCAAAAACAAACTTAAGAGGCATTCTCATGCACGGCAATGTTATATAATATTATTCACTGCATGAATCAACTTTCCCATCTCTCAGAATTTCATCAAATTTGATACTAAACTGGATGCTTTTTTAAAATCATGAAAGCAAACATTGGTCACATGTACTCTCTGTAAAGCGAACCATCAGGAAAACCGAACAAGTGGAGGGGGTTGGTTTTGGGAGAGTTTAAAATTAGCAGATTTGGCTAAAATATAATAATAATAATAATAATATTAATTAATAATTATAAGATTTATATAGCGCCTTACACAATAAGTCTCAAGGCGTACTCCGAGTACCCGGAGATGGCCGGGGCTTGCATCAAAATTGGCCAGGGATTTTAGCTATTTTTTTGTATAAACACATACTTTTTGAGCCACTCCATGATTTATTTTCTTTTCTTCTTTTAATCTTTTACTTCGTTTTATTAACTTATATTAATTTTATGAATAACACTTTTAAACCTAGTCTTAATCATACAAATTTAACAAACACATTTACAACATATAAACACTTATACAAAAATAATTAATGTGTACAGCCAAAGTCTTCTTTAAATAATATTTCCAAATCTTCTCTAACATTTCAAGCCGAGGTTAGACTGGTCTAGACGACCTCTACAGCCACATTAGATAGTATCTTTTATATAGGCTTCTATGAATGGATATTTTGTTTGAGGCAAGAAATCCTGCTTTCCACACCCAGTACCTTTTGGTTTTTAAGCCAATTGGGAAGCGAATTACTAGCTTGGCCGGGACTGCCAACGTTTCTCCGACCCGAGGGTGTCCGCTTACGAGAGGTTCAGCTGTAGTAAATTTCAAACATGACTATCATAATGCTGCAACATGGCTGCATTCATTATGTTCACTAATCAAATTTGACAGCATTACCAAATATTTGATCGATTTCCACATTCATCTACATAACCCATCTATAGCAGTGACAGATTCAAAATAGATAGAAAAAAAAAACAGAAGGATGATTGCTAAAGAATGATTAAATAAAAATTGAAATTTCCTTCGCAAAAAAATAACACTCTCTGACTAGGTAGGTCTACCATGTTACATTACTAGGAAGATCTACCTAAAACCACAGAGAACAACCAGGTAGTATTTAATTACCTTGTCTGTTGATGTTATTAAAATGTAATTACTTGTTTGTTATGATGTCAGTTCTAATTAAATGTGAAGGTATGTTCTAAATATAGCCTATTCAGGCCTCGCAGAATACTGCCCTGACAGTTTTTTTAGTTACCCTCCATTTTAAAAGTGTAAATACGTACGTAAGCGGACATTTCCCTGACCCGAGGGTGTCCGCTTACGAGAGGTTCAGCTGTAGTAAATTTCAAACATAACTATCATAATGCTGCAACATGGCTGCATTCATTATGTTCACTGATCAAATTTGACAGCATTACTAAGTATTTGATCGATTTCCACATGCATCTACATTACCTGATAAACTGTTAGTTTAATGTTCGTCTCGATTTGTACGACGTTGATATGGAAACAGATTTGAATTTCAATTTATTAATTGTATAGGAGGCAATGTATTTTATGTAGTAATTTCTGGTAAAAATACTAATAATAATGATGATAATGATAATGACAGTGTTTCATGAATATATCAGAGTATTTGAAAGGAAATATTTTTTTTTTTTTAATTTATTCACTTGTACAGTACATAATAGCTTTTCAATTCAATGGTGACATCACAATTTTTTCTTCAATGTTAACAGTATTGTGGTAGCCCTCACACCATTGAATTAAAAATAATCATCGTTTTCATTTTTTTTAGGCAATATTTATATAACACTGAATGCTTTTGAGGAGATACCGAACAATAGTGTTTGAGAAAATTTTGAACGAGTTGAAGATGAGTTCAATATTTTGCCACATTGTAAAAAATTTTTTTTGATATCCCCTGAAAATAGGCATATTATAATTATTATTCAATAAAGCTAATTATAATACCGGTTTGTCATGACTTAGCCTGTACCTGCCACCGGTGACAAAATGCTTTTTCTAGGCCTAGCTAGCCTGCGTCTTCAAAATTAAAATCTACCTTCCTTCTCATATATTTATGAAAAACTAGTAATTTTATACTCTATTCTATATAACATAATATTGAACTACGCGCAGTTCAATATTACATATTATTTTTTCATTCACCAATTCCTGATTGTAGGCACTATTCTACCAATAATAATTACATGCACTGCTATAACACAATAATTAGTAGTATTGTATACATTCAACAATAAATTTTTCTGTTTTATAGAATCCAAGACTACAAACATTTGTAAGGGATTATGTCCTTGCTCTTGGCAGTAAGAATGACGCAGAAGGTGCAATTAAAGGTTTTGTTGGCAGGTAAGCAACAATTTTATTATCATTTTTTAATTACATTTAAAACGCTAAACGGTGATGATCCTGAGTATTTACGTAGTCTCTTGGTGTGACATGTGCCGTCACGAAATCTTTGTTCAGGTGATAGACGATTACTGGTTGAACCCAGGTACATAAGGTCATAGGGTGACAGATCATTTGTAGTTGCGGCTCCCCGATTGTAGAACAGATTAACTCTTGACATAAGATCGAGTTCGTCGACTGCTTTGTTCAAACGAGCTCTGAAGGCACATCTGTTTCTTGTTGCTCAAGGAAATTAATTTATATTGAATTAATTTAATTTTTTTGGTTCTTTAATTTGTTTAGTTAGTTGCCCACAAAACTGAGAACACCTGTGAGTTATGTACTAGCCGGTTTTTGCACCTCAAATTGCTGGTAAATGGAAGCAGTGATGTGGGTTTTCGTCATTTTTCTGGTAGCCTTAAATTTAAAGTCATGGTTTTCACTAGCGCCTTGATTGCTGTAGTGGAGATTTGCGCTCAATAAATATTGTTATTGTTATTCCTGAAACATGTGGTATTAAAGAAAGTAGTACAATTCTATAGGAGTGACAAATTTCGAATAGATGAAAATAAGAAAAAAGAGGATGATGGCTGGAGAATGATTATATATAAATGGAAGTTTGCTTGGAAAAAAATAACACGCTCTGACTAGGTAGGTCTACCATGTTACATACTAGGGAGATCTCCCTAAAACCACCGTGAACTACCTAGTAAGGTAGTATATAATCAACTTGTCTGTTGATGCTTTAAGGTCAATAACTAATTTGCTTGTTTATGTCAGTTCTAATTAATTAATGTGAAGGTATATTCTAAATAACAGCTATATTTTCTTATGTTAGCCCATTGCTGACCATATCCTTTGTAGCATCCCTTGATGTGGTAGTTTTATAGGGTTCCCTATTAACTCCCTCTACCATGTTGACAAAGTTTTTTTTTTTTAAATGTTTCATTCTAAATGTTACGATATTTGCATAATGTCTTTAATTTGTTGGTTTCTTGTAGCATGCACGGCCCATCCAGTGACTGCCCTCACCCACGTGTCCTGCCAAACCTCGTCTCAATGTGTCTGGCCTCCATAGCAATGTACTATCAAGAAGCAAATGGGTAGGTTTTATTATTACAACTGGGGTGGATTGCTCTAAGCGGTATTTAGACAGTTTTAACATTAAGACCGTTTATAATTGTGACGTCATGCAGGTCTTTAATTATATATAGACCATGTTACACCGTGGTCTTAGCAGTTAGCAATCTTAAAAATCAACTTAAATGGTCTTAAATAATTTTCAACATGGCATTAGCATATTGTTACTATGGAGTGTTTGTTAGAGATTCAAAACTCAACGTGGCTTTAGGAAAGGTGAGGTGACTTTGCTAAGACCGTCTTTGTGGTAAATCCAACTTTATACTGTAAGTTAAGACTGCCAGTTAAAACTGTATTATAGCAATCTGCCCTTGTTCACAATGTTTAATCATAAAGTGCATAGGTTTTATTACTACATAATTTCACATTGTTTAATCATAAAGTTCATAGGTTTTATTACTACATAATTTCACAATGTTTAATCATAAAGTTCATTGGTTTTATTACTATATATTTTCACAATGGTTAATGACAAAGTGCGTAGGTTTTATTACTACATATTTCCACAATGGTTAATGACAAAGTGCGTAGGTTTTATTACTATATATTTTCACAATGGTTAATGACAAAGTGCGTAGGTTTTATTACTACATAATTTCACAATGTTTTATGATAAAGTGTGTTGGTTATAATATTACATCGTTTCACAATGGCCTCTAAGCACTTCACAATTATTACCCCAGTCATTGGGACAAACACCTATGGAATACAATCCATTCCATAATGTTGCAGCCGTAATCAGTGCATATGGCATTTGTACCTCCCAGGTACCTAACTTATACTCCTGGGTGGAGAGAGACAATGTGGATACAGTGTCTTTCATAGGAACAAAAACAGTCGACCAGAGTGAGCCTCGAACCACCGATCTCGTGATTGGAAGCCCGAAACGGCACCACTGTGCCAACTGCTTCCACAAATAGAAAATAGACATACAAACAGAGAAATGACTTTTTTTTCTTGTCAAAACCAAACCAGAAACCACGCCCACTCGTTGCCGCTACCACTGCAACTTCTTGTCTTTGTCTCCCCCCCCCCCCCAAATTTTCAACTCAAATCGACGCCCTTGAGTGGAGTCATTTCTGAATTGTAATTAGGTCTCTCCAAAATTGATGTCGAAATATTGAATCCTATCACGATGGCGTGTATCTCATTGTTTGGAGTATGTATTATACTTTTCTACTTGAAGTTGATTAGTGGACCTTTCGGATGCCATTGAATCTCTTTTACAATAATACAACTTCAATACACTTTAAAAAAAAACATTTACTTAGCATATGCATATTTGAATTCCCACATATTTTTTTTTTCTTATATTATAAAAAAATTATAACAGTAACAGAAACCCATTGACAGTCGAAAACCCTATTTAACAATGGTAGTCCATTATTGGTTAGTTTTTGTCAGGGTGTGTATAGTCCTGGGAATGTTTCCTCCTACATACTGCATTGAAAATTTGGTTATTTTAACAAACAAAAATCACAGAAATTTTAAATGAAAATCACAAAAATAAAGCCTTTTACTGCAAGGATATGCCAAGGTAAATGTTGATATCATTCGCATTATGTATTTATTTTTATTTCAATGACGTAAATCTACAGGCACTGAAGATTAAAGCTTCATTGTTTTGGAAGAACGTGGTGTCTTAAAATATCATTTTTATAATTACCGTATATTTCGGTGTATAAGTCGCACCTTCAATACGCAATTTTGATCGCAAAATTCGGTGTGCGTCTTATACAC
>JAOTQE010032886.1:0-10244 GCA_025631205.1 Nesometra sesokonis
ACTGTACTATACCTGTATGTGGCAGAACCAAGCATAATTAATTCTATAGCATAATTAAGGTATAGTAAATGTAGGTTGCCTACTACAGTACAGTAGGCCTTATGTACAATATTAATTCACAAAAAAATTCAAAAAAACAGCGTTAAATAAGAACAGATAAGAACAATTTGAGCCTCAAAATTTGAAAAAAAAATAAGAACATTGATCCTGAGCAAAATTTTACTGGTTCTTATAAAAAAAGTGTATTTCTCTTAAAAACAGTTGTGAAAACAAGTTTTCATTTATATAATATATTGTTTACAATATAGATAGGCCTACATTAATATATTAATATGTCTACATCTTATATACATGATTGCACCAGTATTTTATATATATCTTCATGTTTGTACCAAGATTAAATAACATGCAACAAATGTGAATGTACTTTTGGTTTAATTCTATCAGTGTAAATAGATGGTTTTGCATAAGTGGGTTAATTCTCTGAAAAATTTGAATTTATATTACATTTATCTTACAACCTTTAGAAAAACTCTAACAAAGGTATTCTTTTAATTTTCTTGTAGTTATACGTGAATATATACCATTTTTTTTCCAGCCTTCATATGACCAATGTACTTTATAGTCAAGTTTTTTGGGGAAATTTTTTAGAAGAAGCCATTTAGATATTGTATGTGGAATTGGTGAAATTTATCATTTTACTAGTGGAAAATAGAACATTTTAGTAATTTTGATAAAAGAAACAGTTTTGTTTTGAGGAACTCCATTCTAGATTTCAAATTTTAACATAGCACAAAAATTTGCAATTCATTTTTTTGGTTGAGAATGTATTTAAAAAATTCTAAATATTGAACAAAAAAAGAATGAAAATATTTACCCAAGATAAGCATAATTAACAAAATAATGTATTTGAATAGATAACTCTCCCTGGTACCAGTACCATCACAGAGGTTATTAGAAATAGGTCATGCCATCCATGAGATCAAAGTTATAGACAACAATGTTGCTTTATAAAAGCGAAACGTTCTATGCCATAAAACATGGAACAATAAGCAGAAACTGTACCCGATACACTGATTGATTTGATCATAAATTTCAAAGAAAAAAAAGATGTTTTACATATGATGAACGATGAAATATATAATTTATAATTATTCTGTCTTTGAACTTAAAACCTTTGTGATTTATGCTGGTTTCAGGTGTTGAAATTTTAGTAGTTTTTGTGGGTTTTAATCCAAATGTTTAAGTTCAACACTGGAATGGTAGATTGTAAGTAATAATGTAGTAATTCATCATTACCGCCGTCATCATCATCATCATCATTGCTAGTCATTTTTAACATCATCTTCAACATCAAAAATGTCATTGTCAACAACATATATGATTTGTTTATCTGCTGCTCAACGCTTGTCATGTATGCGAATATTTTTCATCTCGCCATCTTTGCTTTCTTCTCTTCCTTCTCCCATCTAAAAAAGGCTGCCATTCTAAATAAAAGAATGGTAATTTGCTGCAAAATTTAGCATTTTGGTAAGATGCAACCAAGCATAAAATATTTACCATAAGAAGAATATTTAACATCATCTGAAATTGTAACATTCATGTGATATATTTGGATTTATGCCCAACATGTTGATTTTAATCAATGACTGAAGTATTTCAGATGGTATTCATTGATGTGTGTGGTAATGCCAAGAGGAGGTTACATAGAATCACTTGAGATAACGGGAATGTTATAGGCAACATGTCCAAACTAGGAAAAAAATGTTGGGTTATACCTCGTAACACTTGTTCAGTAGGGCTTTTTGCAAACTTCATGCATAATGCATGAGTGTCCACTATTTTCCACTTCAGTCTTTGTTTTATTATTGCATCAGTGGCGGATCTAGGGGGTGAATAGGTTGGCTGCGACCCCCACTTCAATCTCAGACAAAAAATAATAAAATAAGGGGAAAAAAATAAAATAAGGAAAAAATTACAGAACGCCGACAATATTAAGCCCAGAGACCTCTATAAAGTGTCCAAATAGTTCCATTAAAAAAAAAATTCTTCATATCCCCTTCCCTGCTCGGTGCTATGTACCTTGACAGCCACCCCCTTTTCCAACTCCTAGATCCGCCACTGTGCATTGCATTATACTATTACATACCTATCATAAACCCCTCCTCTTACAGTGCTAATACCTGTTGCAATGATCATTGTAAACCATTAAGGTGTCTAAAGCCGCAATCGGATTGGATCTAAAAAAAGATAATATTTTATCAAGGTCATTGGTAATTGCTGATAAAATTTCATCGGTTTTTCATAGATATAATATTGTGTAAAAGTTTTCTTTGAAATAAAACCAAAATTACGCTTAATTGTTTACGTTTCGTTGACTTCCAGTCAACCGGGGTTTCCGTAAGCAAAAGTTATGCTCCGGATTAGTGACTCAATCACTGGTTAGTTCAGACACAAATAATCGTACGCCATGTATTTCCTCTTTAAAACTAATTGGCAGATGGGGTTAGTATTATGTAGTGAGATTTCCTAAACTGTCTGCATGAGATTTCTGGTCAAACTAACCAGCGTATCTGTTAATTTTACCAAAATAAATGTCAGATTGTTAATTTATTGCTACATCACTTTTCTTTTTAGATGCAGAAAGCATCACTGTAACATGTCACTTTTCCAGGTCCGTATCCAGGGGGTTCCTGGGGGTTCATACGAACCCCCTTTTTCAGCAAACCCCCTTTGAAAAACGAACCCCCACCCTACCAATGTCGAACCCTTTTTCCTATTTTCGCATCTGTAGTCGGTATTACTGCACTCACACTATTCTAAAATCATCATCCATATCGGTTAAATTATAACTGAAATGCCAAATACACACTATTAGAGTGCAGATAGGCTCCGTCCCCGGCCCCCACAGGGCCATCTCCCCTTAACCGCACCAGGGCCCTTAGCCGAACCCCCTTTAAAAGTGCCTGGTTACGGGCCTGCTTTTCTGTCTGTTGGTCTGTCTGTCCATTTTTTAACAAAATAATACTTCTCATTCTCTAAACAAAATCTTAATAACAAATTAATTGTACAATAACAATGCTGCTTTATGTTTTGTCATGTCTGTAAATGTAGAGTTTTATTTTTTAGATTTAAAGAAATTTTTGCTAGACTTAATAGTAAACTACAATTGTGCATTAAAAACAATTTGTTGCTACAGTGTTGTATTGTCCCATACCTCCATGATTATAAAATATTATTGACAAAATATTTTATTTGAACTTTTGTCTTTCATAAAGACAAGTACTAGATATATGTACACCTGTCGTATATAATGGTCATTATAAACTCATTCAGATTTCTGTATCATTTGGGTTAATTGATTGTTGCAGACAGTTCAGGTGGTATTTTGTTTTAGACATGTCAAGTATTGATATGTCACTTTTCTGTTGATTAGTTTGTTTGTCTGTCTGTCCGCCATTAAACCAAAGCTACATCTCAATGTACACATTTTGTTTTATAAGTACACTCTATAAAGACGATGAGGCTGAAGTTGCTCAAAAAAAGAACAAAATAATAACAAATTTAGGCTGAGAAAAAAATTCAAAAGAGGTTCTGAATTTAAAAAACAACAAAATCAACCTTATGTTATGTTTTTTCAAATGGTTACCCCAACTTAATACTCTACTCATTTAATGTTGTCAGATATAATGGATCATGGAACGACACAAATTACCCAAGTTTTTGCTGAAATACATGTTTTCTCATCAAACCAGCCATTCACATATAGACCCTTATATAGTACAGTAGGCTAATCCATACAATACATATTAGTTTTTTTTTTTATCTTTGAAAAGAATGTCAAATAAAAACAAAAAAGAACATTTTGAGCTTGAAATTGCCAAAAACTTAAGAACACTGAACCTGGACAAATTTTACTCTGGTTCTTATAAAAAAATGTTACTATAAATGTGATTTTCTATGTGTAATTTTCTGCATCGTATTTTCGGTCCTACTTGTTTTTAAAAGTTATAATGTAGGAATAATTGTATTAAAATTCCACATGTGAAATTTTACTGTTTTAATTTTAAGGTTTATATTATTTCATTAATTTTGCAATTCATTTTATACACAGCATAAGATCATTATCATGTCATAATATGTCTATATTTAGAATAAATAATATTCTATAAAATGTTTATTTCCATCTGAAACGGTATTCCTCTAATGTAGTCAACCAATATTATTATTTAAAACAAATAAATATAATAAAATAAAAATAAATTCAGAAAGCCATTAGAAAGCTGACAAAACGAAAGTAGTTAGTCTAGCCTTAAAATGCCAGCTGATGTAGTTGTTATTCAAAACAATAAGTTGATACCACCCTAGACCAGAAACTAGGCCTTGTATAAGGAACCGCAAGCATACAACATCTAATATATTAAATGACAAATTGCTATAATGTGAAATTGACGGTGGAACTTTATTGGAAAATAATTAAAATTTCTGTAATTTTTAAAGTAATGATGCCATTAATTGTGTCTTTGAATTCTGCCGACATACCACAGAAATATTAGAGGGCTAATTCTTTTGGCAGATCATTTTTTAATATCCAAGAACTGTAGTGCATTAACATGTCAAAGAACTAAACATTGAATTTGTTTTTGTTTTAGTGAATGTATGTTTTAGCAATTAGCTTATTTTGTACATTATATTGAGGTTTATTTTTGTCAGAAGTTCCCAATTTCTCACCGCAACAAGGAGGCTCTAAAATTTTCTCTTGTGGTGTGTGATTGCACCTTGTGCCAGTTTTCCTTTTCCCGGTTTCTTACACATTCTCCCATTTTATAAATAAAATTACACATTTCATATTAAATGCATTTTCATCGATAACTATGAAGAAAAACTCCCAATATTTGTGCTATAAATTACATTTACTGGTTTTATTGCTTCAGAATGTGGATTATGAGTGAGCGTAATGACCATTTATAGTTAAAATGCCTGGTTGTTTTAGACTACGCGTAGGCCGGTTGTCTCACTTTGTGGAGTGGGGCTGGACTTGGGGACTTCACCCCCTAGACCCTTATCATGGTGGGTCAACCTCAACTTTAGGCCCATATAATACTCACGTCAAAAATCTCCAGTTTTTTTTCCAGCCATCAATGTTAGGATGTTATACCTGCCAACTCTCACGCATTATGCGTGAGTCTCGCGCATTGTAGCCTATATTTGACGTCTCACGCACAAGCTAATTGATCTCACGCATTAGCAGAATTCTCACTCATAAACATTCATTTCAATATCTTTTCTCATACATGACACAATATATAGCAAGATACAGTAAAAACTGCACCAAAACGGCAACAATTTGGGCAGAAACGGCCCAAAAATGTTCAGATGGGTTTTTTTTTTTTTGCTTGGCAGATCGAAGTGGGAGAGGATGTGGCCCAGATAGTGGTGGCGGGGTTTGTCTCGCGCATTGGAGCCAAAAAAAGTTAGCAAGTATAGGATGTATGGATGACATAGGTTGTGGAGAGTGGGGATTTCAGCCCTTGGACTTTCACCAATGCAGCTGGACATCACACTCCTTAGCTGGGGCCCATATCATCCTCCCACCAAGAGTCCCCCATTTTTCTATCATCAATATTTGCATGTATCCTAGTGAACAGCCATAAACAAAATGGTTTAATACAACTTCAGTCTGGTCTGGTACTAGTGTCTTAAATTTAAAGAGGTAAGAATATAAATTAAAGGTGACATTGTAAGTAATTTCCTTGAAAGAATTGTACCATATAATTGCATTTTAGGTAGGCCTTCTCAACATCTGGAAAATAGATTTATGTATTAGTTTACAATAATTACCAAATAGCTACAATGCATATTATACGATTAATAATATAAAAAAATAAGATTTAACAAGTACCCGTATCTCGAGGAGCTCCGGCTTTGTGCCAGCCTCCTCAATGACCCTTTGTGTTAATCTGTGTGTATTTTCTCTGACTGTCCATTGATGAGTCAGCAGCGCCATTGTTTCATATTGAAAGTGAAATGTGTTTGTGGGTTCAAATCCCACTCTGTGCAAAGGCTATCAAGAAAAATTTAAAAATATTGTAATCAGCCTCGCCACTTTTCCAACCAGGACCAAAAAAGATCCATTAATTAATTAATCACACAAGTAGTAGTGGTATCATTGTAGATTGCTTTTCTTTCTAGTATATTTTCTGACTGTCCAATATATCCTTTAGGAACACTACTCCTATGTAAGCGTGTACATGGACAAATCAGCAGCGCCGTTGTTTCATAATTGAAAGTGAAATATGTTTGTGAGTTCGAATCCCACTCTGTCCAAAGGCTATAATCAACCTCACCACTTTTCCAACCAGGACCAAAAACGATCCATTAATTAATTAATTAATCACATGAGTACACCTTAAGCTCCGTCTAGCCGAAGCTAAAAAAAAACTATCGAGTTGTGGGTTATTAATACAGTTCCCTGGACTAGTCATATTTCAAATTTAATTGAAAATTCTGCCAATGCTGATTTATTGTCTATAATACTGATTCTGTGTAATGCATTCAATGTGTCAAATTCTCCTTAAATATCAAATCAGTTTAAAATTTTTCAAGATAGATTATATTTTACACAAAAGGCTTAAAACTCTTAAATTACAGGGTATTAATCAATTTACAAATTTTAACTGTCACAATGAAATTAGGCAAACGACATAAAAGCAATGATGAGGATGATTAATTTTAAAATCACTGAAAAGAGTTATTTTTAAATTTTATTTTTTTTTAAGAGATTTAATAATTACAAAAGATATCCGTCATATTTTGTCTGTGTGCTTAGAGGCTTGAACTTCATTTGTGACCACTGCCAGTGGATATCAAAATTACCAGGTGATAATTTTTTTGATAGATTAATTGACATAATTAGTAGACGAGGTGGGAACTGTGGTCTTGCTTTAGTTATTCATCTTTCGTTAATTAAATGTACAATTTGTCAAAGTCTGGAAAGGATATCAAAAAGCTCTAACATATTATGTCTGATAATATATCAAAAATTTGTTTTATTGTTATATTCATAAACATTTGTTATATTTATTTTGTTTAAATTCTAACATTATGTATATGCCCTTATACATTTAAACCGCATGCGCACCCTCAATCAGAAATAGTAAATAGTGCACTCCCCCCCCCCCCCTCAGGCCAATCATTTTGTTCAGTTTTCCATACAGTTCATTTTGTACTTAATTTAGAGTCAAATTTGCATATTTTCATTGTTTTCATGGTTTTTGGACTTGTCTGGTATAGAATCAAATTTGGCTTTTCTGAATTGTCCATTTTTAGATTTTACTATATTATAAAATATGGTATATCCATGGTTCATATCAAATGCAAAATTCCTTAAAACTAGTAAACCTTAGAAGGCATTTGACTCCCCAACAGACTGAACTTTAATCTTTGAAAATATGATCATCTCCTTTTACGGAACCTGCAAAGAATAATGGACAAGAAGGCAAAAAGAAAGGAACTTGCCGATTCAAATCAAAGAGATTTTTAAGAAAAAACATTTTGATGAAGTGATGGAGTTTGGATAGCACACAGCAGGCTAAATGATGCTGCTAATAATGCTATGCATCGTTCTACCATTATCTTTTACCATTGGGAATAATATGGACTGCTTGATTATTTTCTGTTGGGACTAAAGTACATGGATCTAATGTAGGCCGATGAAAAATGGAATTCAAGTAATGTCTAAGTTTATCCCTTCAATTTCTTTTTAAATTAGACCTTCTTTAAGTTATTAATTTATTGGAGATAAAAAGAATTTTATAGATTATAAATACGAATTTTGCAAGTATAATGCACATCCAAAAATAATGCATTGCCATTTTGTTAGAATTAAATGTTTAAACATTATTTTCTAAAACAGTACTACTGTTCACAGAACCTTGGACATTACACGCGAGTATTTCGGGGGCTTTTATGAGGTTCCTTGTCGCAAGGTATATTAATATTAATGTGACAATGAGCTTGTCCAATCAAGTTCAAATACAAACCTTGCGAGTGCTTTGAATAATGACCTTGTTCATCTAGTAAAATCCCCCACCAAAAAAATACTCACTTGGTAATGCCCAAGGTCCTGTGAACAATAGCCATGTCTACACGGCAACTTCTATCGGATGAGTAACTCCGATAATTTTCAGTCGAGGTCATGGTGTGCGTCTTCATGATAGTTAACTCCGTTAAAAATATTGGCATCAACGTTAGTAAACACATGTGTTGTCAATCAAACTGTGAGCTAATCGCGAATAGCGACGCTTAAGTTCGATAAATAACGGAGTTAACCTTGACACTATTCGTGCTTAGTGATCCGATTATCGGAGTTACTACTTCCGTACACACGGTCACCTAACTCCGTTATTATCTGATACTATCTGATAGAGTGCCTAATAAGTAATGTTCTAGATTTTTTTCAAATATGGTAGATCTACTAGTACTAGGCTTACAACTGAAACAATGTCAAACTATATGTGAAGTAAAAATGCACTTTGAAGATGTATTCATATAAACCTACCCATTTATTCAGTGTGAAGAAAGGCAGGTTTACCGATGTTTACAATTATTTCATAATTTTGGGAATTTATAGATGTCTAGTTTAGCTTGAGATTTGGTTTTCCGTAGGTGTCAGTTTTGGAAGATTTGAAATCTATCTACCTATATAATATATTCACATTCTTTTGCCTCTAGGTTGTTACAGTCAAATAATATACTTAATCAAAATGTTATCAAGTTTCCATGGTTATATTATTTATCAATATTCAACACACCTGTTTTTTATGAACCAGTCCTATATTAAAGTCACGCATCATAAAATATTATTAAGTCTTAACTCTCTCACTATACTTTTGAGGAGAAATATTTCAGAAAATGTATTACATTAAACTTTGTTATAATATGTATTACTTCTAGTATTTATGTAATATTTAATGCCTTTGAGGGGGGCACAGAAAAATATTGTTCAAGCTGTGGCAAAATATCTAGCCACAGTACTTTTCGGTATTTCTCAAAAATAGGCTTTAAATATTATAATTATTTTTCAATATAGCTTACATGTAAGTACCAATTTTTCAGTGGTTAGCCTGTCCTAGCCTAGGCTGCCATGCCGGCGACCAAGGCCTAGATAGCCTCTTCAAAATTAAACTTCATGTCCTTCTCTTGCAAAAAACATTATCAGCAACTCTTGTAGGTTTCTTTATTAATTAGTAATTTTTCATAATCAACAATAGGTAGTCAATTGTGCGAAATGCCGAATTTGAACAGGTAGTTAAACCTAGCTACCTCTTGTTGTGCATTCGCCACTTACAATAAAAACCGTTCTCTTGCTCGGCAAAGTTACGTCATCGGCTAATATTGCACTACGCACAGTTCAATAAAACATAGTATTAAACCAGTCATAACGGCAGAATTGCAGAATTGAATAATAATTATTGTTAATGCATGTATTTTTTAATTAATGCGTTATCTTGCAATGTAAGATGATTTTCTAATCAATTATGGTGATGCAGATTTTTGTTTATAATTAAAAGTTACCTTTTATATTCATCTTTAGTAAATGTTACATTCTGTTTTGGCTGCATCTACTGACTTTTGACAAGTACCTTCACAAAATAAGAACTGAGGCTGTTTGAGGAAATTTGAAGTGATAGGCCTAGATGAAAATATTGCAAATTATAATATAAACTTTGCTAGAGCATGCAAATTTCTGTGATTTTTCAAAACTTATGTAAACGAAGTTATATATTTTTTATTTCAAATAGAATATTCTTTAAAAATCTTGTAACATAAAATTGATGAACAAAATTTTATCCTTTGAATAAGAATTTGATAGTTTAAATGCAAGCAGTAGAGCTATATCAAATATATAGGCCAAAAGTAGGAGTATGCTAAGTAGAGTGATAGGAAAGGTCCACCCTGTAGTATTAGGCACGCAGCATCAGTTACTGTGTATCATTAATAGACTTTGTTTTTTACTAATTAGGTATTTTGAGAATTCAGTATACTGTAGTTATTAATTCAAATTCGATGTTATACGGTGAACGGTATTCAGCCCTTCTTTCGAAATATTACTTTTAAACTTATATTTGCTTTGTCCCATCACGCTGCAAACTTTAGGGGAAACTGCTATAAAGCAAAATAATAAACGTATCTAAATTAAAACTGACTCATTACCTTTAGGAAACGTTTCAGCCGTACCGGCC